>ML873380.1:5113-15730 GCA_009831015.1 Picea engelmannii | reverse complement strand
GACATAAATAAAATAGCATTACTAATCTAATATGCCCCAATTAAGGGGTAATGAGCCAACATTAGGGCTTAACAAATTCATTGGCCATGAATGACTTCATTACTGTTTGACGATGCTGAGTTCTTGTAACCATGTGCTGACGAAATTTCAGTGATAACAATAGTAGTATAGTTCAGTTTAGGTTTTGATTTCTTAGAGATCTTTTTTTTTTTTTTTTTCATATGCTCTATTTTTGTTTTTATGAATTTGATTTTGTTTCATGGACATAAATGTTGGCAACAATAGTCAGACATATTTGAAGGAGAACTAGTGAAGTTCACAACAACACATTATGAACCACAACATACTCAATATATGGACTATTGAACTACCCATGCTATGTCTTGATGATTGATGTGTTATTTCCCTTTCAGAAGTGTGATTCCATAGTTAGTTTTATGGGTCAGATAGCAGAGTTGATCTGTCAAAAGAAGTCCATCTCATACTTTCATGTGCCATAATGGAGTAAATAGCCTCTCTGTGAAAGACAACCAAAGTGTGTTTTGATTTGCTAGTTTGTTTTGTTTCCAGCATGCATAATCTAGAATAGTTCTATACTCATGACATTAGAATTACCTTCTTTACTGGTGTCTTGTAACTCTATTAATTACAAATCTTGGATTGATAATTAATGAGTGCATTATATTACACATATAAGTAGCACAATAGATGGTGCGGAGGAAGTGAGACAGTCAGAGAAATTTTTCATGATTTTAAAACGTTCTTTTTTGCTAATTATTGTAAATCATTTGGTATATTGAAACTGTCAGTCAAAACCATTATAGAAGCTGGAACATTTCAGTTTCGGTTGTTTTTTATCAAATTGTATAAGTACTAAGAGACTTGAATTGATTAATGTTGGCAGAAGTGAAAGATCACCTTTTGGTTTTATCAGACTCTATTTCGTAAATTTTATGAATTTGAATTGAATATAAATGCATAAGGTTTTGAATTCTCTATGAAAAGATTCTAAAGGGTGGTGATATGAGCTTTGTTTCCCTTCATCGTATGTATTTCTTGTGACCTGTTATTTCATTTACATTTTCTTCTATTTAAATTGGACAGTTAAAGGCCCAGGATTCATATTGTGATGCTCTCAGCTTAACCAATTTAAATTGTGTGATTGTCTTCTTAACTAATTCAGAATTCATTTTTAGTAATGCTCTGATGCAGTTATTTGTTTATTTTATATTCCTAAACTCTATTTCAATTTAAGAATAAATCATATTCATCTCCTCACTTAGCCTTTATCCTTTGGAGATTTCTACTAGCTGATGTATTGTTTCCATTCACTTTCATAATTTTGACTCCATAGACCTATGTGTTCCTTCCCTTCTTTGCCAACAATTTTATAAAAACCCCCCAAAACAAACCAAATCTAGCCACCTACTTCCAAGGAAATATCAATTGAAACGAGAGATACCTCTATGAGTTGAGTAGGCTAGTGAATCAGCTCTAAATATGGTTGAAATATTTACCTCTGTCATTTGTCTTTTCATCCAAACAAAATTTACAGAGTGCTAACATTCTGGCGCCGTTGTCGAGGACGAAATTCAACAAATTTTCATTGGGAAAACGACTTAAAGATTTAATTTGATCCCTGAGGGTGACAGTGGATCAAATACCTTATTGGATGAGATTATTCTTACCCTGGTGAGTCAATTACTCAGAGACCAGTTGTGATACACCATCTGAGACATAGATCCTGGTTCCTAGGAAAATCCAAAACAGGAGGAACCTAGACCCCAAGCCTACAATCCCTGTGTCTAGCCCTGAAAATCTTGTATGAAAAATAAAAGAACAACCAACAACCCTTGTGCTGCATCCAGACTGATATTTCTCCTTACCCAAAGACAAATTGATTAGTATCGAAGACCTTGAGTTTGACCTGAAATTCGAACAATCCCTGTTCAGAACTAGATCTGAATCTCGTCTAGATGAGATCATCTTTGATGAAAAGAGATTCCAAGATTTGATTCTAGCCGAGTCTCTCAGACTTTTAGTAACCCATGTTTGAAATCAGTTGCCACTCCAACCCCTCACAACATCCATTGTATCCAGATTGGCTCCCCTAATACTACCTTATCAATTGCATGACTTACCTCAAGACTACAACCTAAGGATCAAACCATATGATGTTGAAGGTAATATATCAACTGATAAGCACCTAGATTGGTTCAACGATTTCATAGAATTAGAAGAGGTGGATCATGATGATGTGAAAATGAGGTTGTTTACACAAAGCCTTGTAGGATATATGAGGAAGAGGTTCAGATCCCTTACATTGACTAGCATCACATATTTCTAGGCTTTTGAAACACTTTTGCTCACAAAATGGGGGGATAATAAAAAACCCCTTCAGTTTTTGACTCAGTACAACAACATGAAGAGATCATCTGATGAAATAGTGTAGTATTTTTCAGCTAGATTCATGAATTTATATAATGCCATTTCCAATGAAGTAAAGCCCCCCCTAAGGCTACTTTGCTAAAATATGTTGATTCTTTTGAAAGCTACTTCTCTTTATTATTAAGAGAAAGAATATTTGCCACATTGGATGACATGACAATTGATGCCATAGAGGTAGAAGTGAACCTGATGGCTTCAGGTAAGATGAATACTAACTCTGGAAGGAACCCAAACATCACCCAAGATAAATCACAACCTTCAACGTCACAAACATTGGAGGAAAGATTTGAAATAATGATGAGAAACATGGAGCGGATGATGGAGAGATTGGCCTGGGTAATAGACATAACCCTAGAGAACAGGTTGATGGTCCACCCACAAATCCAAGAATACCATCCATCCCATAGATCATACAGAGAGAGCAGAGAAACCAGGGAAATCAGGCAACTCAAGCAGATCAGGCAAATCAAGCAAATCAAGGAAATTAGGCAAATCGGGAAAACCAAAGAAATCAAGGGGAACAACAAATAAGGCCTCCTTTTCAAAATAATTATGTGAATGAAGATTTGTGATGAATATTTTAAAGATAATGTGAACTGCTATGATGACAAATAAACTGAGTTGTTTTTTACCAAAGAATAACACGACCAATTCATGGATACGAATGAAATCTTTTTGCAAGATGAAGAGGAAAGGGTCTCAATAGAAAAAGAAGATTATGAGACCAGATTGGAAAATTCCATCATGCAATTCCAAAGGTAGTACAACCTATGAAATCAAAATATGCCTCCAAACCCTCCAAAAAGAAATCCTCCAAAGACAAATCCCACCAAAGAAGTTCAAAGTAATGTGCTCTCTTCTAGTTAGCCCAAAAAAGACTCCACTGGGAAAGATCCACCTGCAAAGGATTCCACTGTGAAAGATTATGATGCAAAAGATATTGTGGAAAGGGGAAAGAAGAAAGAAGAACCTCAGAAGAAAATATTGACGAGAAAGTAGATAGTCACCAAAGAGGTAGAAAAAACTCCATCCTCTTTTGATTTCGAAAGTGAGATGGCTAAGATAAAGATTTCAGTACCATTTAATGAATTGATCAAGAATAGCGAATATAGAAATAAGATCATCAAGATTATTAAAATGGGACAAGCCTCTGATACGCTAAACATACAATACGACCACCCAACCATCCTTTTTGGACCAAGAGTGGAAGAAAACGGTGAAAATTAAGAAGTCCCTTCTTTTTATGTTAGCTTGAAGATCCATGACTGTTACACGTCAAAATTACTCACTTGGATAGTGTCGCAAGTGTCGTCATTACAAGTGTCGCAAGTGTCGCATTTTTCTCACAAGGTCGCAAGTGTCGTATGTTGCTCACAAGTGTCGCAAGTGTCAAAGCAAAGCATACTGCCATGATGCCTATGTCTTGCCTATAACGACATGAGAAGGACACTTGAAACACCTCAAACATTTGATTTGGAAGAGGAGAAATGAGTCAGCAGGCTTGTAAATCTTCTGCCATCTGAAAGAACCTCAAAAACTGAGTTTTTGGAGAGGAGCGCTCCCCCTTACACTACCTCGGAGTGATGACACTCCCCCTTACACTGTCAAGGAGTGTTATAATGCTCCCCTGGCCCTTTTGAGGGAGCGTTATAGATTTTGAGATCACTGGCGCCCCGTAAATCTTACTAGGGAGCGCTACAACACTCTGATGTCCCTTTTGAGGGAGCGCTACCTATTCTGGGTGGTTGTTAAGCTGTTGAGATGAATGGGGGAAGCATCTTTTCATTCTTGGAAGGAAATTGAGCTCGAATCCCTGATCAAACCATGATCTTAGGGTAGATCCTCAACTGAAGGAGGCAAATCCTCACCTTCCCCAAGGATATCTCAATATTGTTGAGCCTCTCCAAGGCTATATAAGAAAG
Source organism: Picea engelmannii (assembly GCA_009831015.1). Taxonomy (NCBI): domain Eukaryota; kingdom Viridiplantae; phylum Streptophyta; class Pinopsida; order Pinales; family Pinaceae; genus Picea; species Picea engelmannii. Next base: position 11,360 of record ML873380.1, on the reverse strand, counting down.
CTTTCTAATGGTGAAAGAGACTGCAAAATGGAGAATTACACCAAACTTATGATCTCATAAGTGGTGTTGGAGCTGATTGGGGGGAAGAACTGAAGTTATGAAACTTATTATCTTGGAGGAAACTTACAGCTAGCCAAAGGAGAGTGATCAGTGAAGCTACTGTTATCCAGGTTGTGGATCTTTCAGGCAAGGGTTAGACGAAGGGGACTTGATGAAGCTGTCGCACTCGCATCTACAATTGTAAGTACTGCTGTTGTTATTCTCATCAATATGACACGCTTGGCCTGTTTTTTTCTAGTTTGTGTCTAATGTCACATGAACTTATCACTAGGTGATAGATCTGTTTTCAAGATAATATCAATAGAGTAGGAAGTGGTCGTATCTTGTTTTGTCCATAGGATCCAGCGAGGAGCAAAGGATTGGAGCGCAACCCGGAGCGTGCAGGGACAAACGTTGATAAAAAGGTACTTCTATCATCCTTCCTTCTCATGTGTTAGTTTAGATAGATTTGAAAGGAAGTCAGTGTCCATGATAAGCACTTTTCTATCTAGGGTTAAGGTCAAGCTCTAGAGGTGATCTACCTGTCCGCAGGGAGATTTTCCTACAACAGAAACTGGCGACTCCACTGGGGAGATAGCCTCAAATCGAAACCTCTTGTTTGGATTTTTCTCCTCATTGAACTTGTTCTATCCCTTGATTGTTTCAGGCCTATTTCACTCCTCTTTGATTATTTTCATGAGCTGATTGGCTCCTTACCTCATCACACTCAGCATACTTGTCAATTTTGAATCTCAATTTTTGGAAATTTTTTACATTTCTGGGGCTTTTAGACCCTGGTGCCCCTGTCATAGTGTTAACAGAGTGCCAACGCTCCCCCATACATATGCACAGAGTGCTATAATGCTCCTTGCCTTTGGAAAGAGAGCGCAAGCCTCTTTTTGGCCCAAAAACCCTCCATAACTGCCTTTTTCAGGATTTGCCTCTGTGTCTCTTTTGCTGAGTGATCTAGTGAGTCAATTTTTCTTCCCTTTCAGTCTTGACATCTGTCTTTTTAAAGAATAAACACCTTGTTAATTGGATCTTGTAGCCTTCTTCACTATTTTCATTGAGTTTTTCCCTGTTGAGTGAAGTTTGAAACCCATGCATTGTTCTTCTCTCCTCATCAGCTAAGTAAAAACCCTGGTGAAGGTCATCAAAGGCCTACAGATCTCTTCATCCCGATTTCAGTCAAGGTTATTGTTCTTCAACTTTTGCTTTTGGGTGTGAAGTTTTCATTTCTCTTTGATTGTTTCTTTTCTTTCGCTTTTTCGTTTGGATTGCTGCGAAGGGTGTATTGTTTGTGTGACTTTTGCTTGTGCTAGTTTGGTTTTCATTCATACAAGAAAGATAATTAGCAAGACGAGCATTGTGTTGTATTGATCATCATCCATACGCAAACAATAAAAGATATATTCATGATTGATTGTGCATATTAGAAGGCATTTAAAAGTTTTTGCATTACATCAGGATTTGATTGAGAAAAGAATCATTTGGGGGCATTCCGTATTTGTGCTTGTTAGTGAAAAGAACTCTCTCTCTCCATTAGCTAGATGTTCATTGAAAGGAAATGACTGATTATCATATTTGATGCATTCTTTGGGTCTGAGTCATAATTCCACTCGTTTCACTTCCATGCACCCCTTTTGCATAAAGAACAGCCATAAAAAATCAACGCTAATTAAAAAGTTATCTAGAACTTTTTCTTTTCTAGGATCCTCCACCAACCGTAGACTAGGCTTAGTACTTTGGATTAGGGTTGTGAGCATAACTCTCCAAAGTTTCTAAAACAAACAATAGCATCCTGAGTTAGGGAGAGTAAATCCAGTTATCGTATGAGTCTGCCTGGGATCCCCCTCTCACACAGGAGTTACGCACGAGGTCGCATTCGGGTAAGCTACAGGGACTAACCCTCCGTGGTTTAACTGATTGTGGTGGTCGGATCGTATTATGGCGGTCACTTTGAGGTAAATCCACAATTACTACATGGAAGCCTTTTAGTTGATTTCGGGCTTGTTACCCTGCCCGTATGTTCGGATCAGACTGTTGACTATTCTCGCCCAGGGGCTAACTGCGAATTGGTAACCTTAGTGGCCATAATCTTTAGGGTATTACACAAGGTGATGGTGACGGGAAGTCTCACTGTACCTGGAGTAGACGTTGGTCAAAATCACTCGGTCTCCTTGGAGGGTAAATCCATAATTACTGCATGGAAGCTTTCACCAAGGCGTAAGTCCGTTAAGCAGGTCACCATTGTAACTGTTCCATCCTATCCATGCCCCTTCTGGACTTGATAACGCGATGTTGGATTTCATCACCAACTAGTAAGGTCATCAAAAGAAGGTCCTATTTGCTTGGTTGTGATTCTTAGATTCTATTAGCGTATGTTGTTTCTTTTACTTAGTGGACCCTTAGGTCGAGTCAGTGTTAATGGCATCGAATCCTAGGAGTACCAATGGATGAACCCCTTATTCTTGGGAACCTTATACCTTTCCTTCATTTGGAAACTTTGGTCCTCCATATGTTGCCACACTGAGTCTTCCAGGACTCAGTATTGGATTACCAGTTTGGTTGTTCCCCACTCCGGTGACCCCAAATCCTCCCAATGTTTCAGTTGCACCTAATACTTTGGATGTCAATACACCACCCACACATCAACCTCACGTCGAATTTTCACCTTCTTCTCCCATCAAGTCTCCTCCCATTTCTCCTTCTTCACCTAGTGAAAGCTCTAAAGAAAGTAGCCAGGTTGATTAGAAGAAGAAGAAACAGAAAGAGAAGAAGAAGAAGAGCCTGAAAAAGACCAAGACCCCCAAAAAATCAGATGTTGGCTCTAAGAAACTAGTTACTGTTAATAGTACTCGGAGTGTTGATGAGATCAACAAGATTAAAGAGAAGAATCCAAAACCCAAATTCCCTTGTAGCCTTTGTAAGGGTGACCATTTTCTGAGGGATTTCCCCGGTCTTACCCAGGTCTTAGAAATGTGGTATTCCATGTCATCGGCCTCTATCAGTCATGTCGATGATACCTCATCAACTAGTGATGTTCAGGTTGGGAAGAAGAAGAAAACTGTCAAGTTCCCTTACATGTTATCTAAAAGTAATCATTACTCTCACCTTTGTCCTCGCATGGACGAGGATTCTTCTCTTTTGGAAAAACTTCAACTTCCAAAAGGTTATTGTAAGCTTTCCTTCGACCCATCATTGGTTGATGGACTGGTCAATCCGGTTCCATCCCCGGTTAGTCTGGTTGATCAGGTGGTTAATCTAGTTTCCTCCTCGATTGAACCACAAACCCAAGTAGCTGATCCAGTTCCATCATCGATCAGCCCCACTCTTCATCAAGAGAGTGACACCAAAGTTGTCGATCCATTTCCACCCGTTGACCCCATTCTTCCCTTGGAGAATGAAATTCAAGTGGTCGATCAAGTTTCACCATTGGTCGATCCCATTCCTCCATTGAGGAATGTCAAAGTGACTGATCCAACTCTTTCCTCAGTCAGTCCCACCCTTCATCTGAAGAGCACCAAAATGGTCGATACAGTCCCTTCCTTGGTCAGTCCCACTCTTCCTCTGAAGAGTGCCGAAGTGGTCTATCCAAGTCCACCATTGGTCAATCCGATCCAATCATCAGTCGATCCTACCCTCCTTCTAGAGAATAAACCTGATGTTGACCATGTTTTTCTTGTTAATACAGACTCTACCATGCCTGGGGGCATTCCTCCTCCTCCTATGGAACCCCCTCCAAGTAATGAGGCCATCATTTTTGATTGGGGCGTGCTAACTGGACCTCGTCTTCCCTCTCACGTTCCTTTCCAGATTATAGTACAAGTTCATGGTCGGGACGTTCCTCAAACACTGATAGATGAAGGTGCATCTATTAGTATTTTGTCTTTTGTTGCTTGGTATGCTTTGGGTTGTCCACAACTTGCACCAGTTACACAGAATCTATTAACTTTTAATAGAAGAACTAGTCAACCTTTAGGGATCCTTCCTCAGTTTCCTGTAATTTTGGGAGGAAAAACTGTCTTTATCAATGTCATGGTTGTCCGAGACCCCTTTGATTTCTCCTTACTCCTTGGGCGGGATTATGTCTATGCCATGAAAGTTATTATATCCACTCTTTTCCGTATGATGTCTTTCCCTCACGATGGAATAATTGTGACTATTGATCAACTTTCACTCATCGGCCCCGACTGGGTTACCTCCCTAAGTGGTTCTTATATGCAGACAATATCACCCCCGTCGCATGTCAATTATGTGGCATTGTCTCCCATGACTTCAACTTCTGACGATTTGGATCCAGTAGTTGACATGGTGATCTCTTCGGTAGGTTTATTAGAGCCTAATCTCCTTACCCCTTTCACGACCCTCGACATGTGTTCCTTCCAGAGTGATTGTCTTCCATTCGATGAATATCTCTTGAAAGCCATGATCGATTTTTGTCCCTTGACATGGTATCCTTCCAGAGCATTATCCTCTTGGAAGCCATGATCAAGAAGTAGTCACGAGCATAGTTTCTCTTCTCTATGGCAAGCTCATTAAAAAATGAAACAGAGGCCACTAGATTTCATGCTGGGGGCATCACGAGCATAGTTTCTCTTCTCTGTGGCAAGCTCATTAAAAAATGAAATAGAGGCTTTGAGCATAGTTTTCTTCTCTGTAGCAAGCTCGTTAAAAAATGAAACAGTAATCTGGGGATCGAACCCGGAACCTTGAGCATAGTTCTTTTCCTGTGTCAATCTCATTAAATAATGAAAAAATCACCTCTCCCTTCAAGTTGAGTCTTTTGCCAGATCTCGTAGATGTCGAGTCGAGTCTGTCATTAGGACTCGTTTTTAACCTTCATTTCATCCACCTGTATCCTTTTTCTCCATCTAGCACAAAAATTGGTGACAACCTCAAAGTCGGTGAATGAATTGAAGCTTGGGGGGCATGTCTCCATCCTTTGATGATCATTTTGGAGTCAAGCCACCATATTTCAAGCTGGGGGCATACCAATCTTTGTCTTTGTTCTTTATCATGCTCATAAATACATGAGAATGCAACCGGGTAAACTTTTATCTCTTTTTCGGACCCGTACGGATACAAACACATGAAAAAGGAACCCCCTTGGAGTCTCCTTTAAACCCTTTTCAGACTCTCTAAATATGAAAAGATTGTTGAGTGATCTTGCTTTATTTCACACTCGTTAAAAGGTCAGAAAGAGCGTCTTTCGAGCGATAGTTTAACCCTTTTTCGGTCTCGTTGGACTACTGTACAAAAAAGGAACTGAGAGAGTTCTCTTTTAAGTGTTTTTCCAAACTCTATAATCTCGAAAAACCTTCGAGTTTTCTGTCTTTGGACTTGTTAAAACACACATCGACAGGCCCATATGGGAACGAACCCTTACTTATTCCAGTTCGTTAAACAAAGGAAGAGGAACTTACTGAAGGTGAGTTATATCGATCATGTGCTATCCTCCTCGAGATCATTAAATCAAAAAGGGGTACTCATCTATCTGGATGGGGGAAAAATTGAAAGGAGCAAGCCAAGCAGTCTCTTGAAAACATCATCCAGCACTTCTTAGAGTCACCCTTGAACACGACACTTTGTCATTTGCACATATCATAATCCGCTGAACCTCTGCACTGAGCCAATCCTTCGAGTTCCTTTCACTCCTTTGGGTCACCTGACGCAAGTCATAGTACCCACTGCATAGTTTTGGTCCATGTCATGTTTTGCTGTTGTGCCTCAGTGTTCAAGGGAAGTATCTGCCTCGAGAGTCAGCCATCCCAAATATCTTTCCTCAAAACCTGTGTCAGTCCATGTCTGTTTGATCTGCCAATTACATCTCCATGTCTGTTTCGTGTCGTTGATGGGTGATACATCAAGGCCATCCCTCGACGAGTCTATTCCTGTCGACTCCAACACATTATCCAGGAATTAGACTTAGAAACCAGTTAGTACATTGGGACCTGCATGCCTCAATGGCAGGCCTCCTCACATTCGACAGTAGGTTTACATCATTGACCTCTGATCAAATGATTCCACAGATGTTTGACTTCAACTCATCTACTCACATTCGTTGGAATGTACTAGGGTACCTTGGGAATCATTGACATTAATGGTGATCTCCCTCGCACTTGTTAACGGTTCACACCATTGACCGATAATCAAGTGGCTTCTGCCATGTTCGATGTCAAGACATCTATTCACATGGTCAGATTCG
>ML873379.1:5362-16991 GCA_009831015.1 Picea engelmannii | reverse complement strand
GGCAGAGGGGCTCCGGAATCTAATCCCGACCGTAGATCTGGGAGCACAAATTTTGGTCGTCCAGATTTTCTCGCTGCATATCCAACAGTGTAGATAAACCTGAAGGAGATCGAAGGGCTACTGATGCATGTCATAGTGAAACTGCCAGAAACCGTTGATCACCAGAGGAGATGAAGAGTCTCCAAGCTTCGTGCAGTGAAGAAAGACAATTCTTAGAGGGATTGACAGATGGATGAGCGTTGAAGTTTGTAACTGAAACAGAAAGCATAAGCTCGACTATGCCAAAGAAGATGAGGAGTCACAACTGCCAGAGAGGTTGAGAAATCTCAGCAGAACACCCAGTGATGTTGGACGCATGGTGAAAACAACAAGAGAAGCTGAAGAGTCACGATGATGATTAGACAGAGCACTCAAGTTACAGAGGAATTTGGCGCGGAGTATGCATGCAGAGGCATTGCGAATATTTCATGCACAAGGAGAAAAGGTACTATAAGAATGATGAACATAGAACAGATGAGTTGTTTTCGTGGGCAGGATTAAAGTGTGAGCAAGGAGGCAGAGCGCAGAAGCAGAGAGGCATGCAAGAGGAAGGTTGCATCAAAGGGATATGGTGCAGAGAGTATACAAGGCAGAAGCATAGAAAGTGCAAGGGGCATGCAGAAGACTCTGATGCAGATAGGACAGAGCAGCGTAACAGAACAACAATAGGGCTGGTAAGCCATTGAATAATTTAATATCGATGTAATAAGTTTCAGTAACAAAGAATTTATTATCCAGGGTGGTTGGGAGGTGCTAGGGAGGACTGGTGTCCTCAAAGGTGCAAGTGGGTGCTTGAACACAGGGAGTTGGTGCTTCCTTTTAGTTGGTGCTAGAGAAACCAGGGAGTTGGTGCTTCCTTCTAGTTGGTGCTAGAGAAACCAGGGAGTTGGTGCTTCCTTCTAGTTGGTGCTAGAGAAACCAGGGAGTTGGTGCTTCCTTCTAGTGGGTGCTAGAGAAAACAAAGAGTCGGTGCTCTCAGCAAGTTGCAGCTTGCAAAAACAGAGGTTGTAGCCTCAGAATGAGTTGGTTCTCATATGTATGATAATGTAAACAATGTAGATAATACTTATAATATAAAGAAAAAGAGGTTTTTACCCTGTATGCGTTTCCTAGGGAATTATCTATCTCTGTCTTTCTCATATATGTGACTGATGTTGAATGTTCCCCTGTTTAATTCTCTGCATTATTATGATCATCATTGAGTGCCTTGTAAAGATTTAAAAAGAAGCATAATTGTTTAAGCACGGTAACAACTGATTCACCCCCCCACCCTCAGTTGTCCAACAATATCGATGGAAATCCCGCCCTGTTTAAAAAAATGATGAAACTAGTGGAAGCATGGAAAATTTTCGTGGAATAATCTGCCCATATGTAGTAGTGTGGAACTTGTATTATCACAATATATTGGAATGGGCTCATCATACTCAACTTGTATATCTGTCAAATTTTGTCTCATCCAACGAACCTGTGTACAACATGTTGTTGCTGCAATATACTCTGCCTCGGCTGTATATAGAGATACTAATGATTGTTTCTTTCTTAGCCATGATACCAAACACTCACCTAAGTAGAAAGATGCTCCACTGGTGCTTCATCAATCATCAATACAACCTACCCAATCTGCATCTGTGTAGGCAATAAGTGATAGATATTTTCCTTTTGGATACCACAGTCCAAACTCTTATGTTCCTTTGAGATATCCGAAGATCCTCTTTACTGCTAATACATGTGATTCCTTTGGTGCTGCTTGAAATCATGCCACCTGTCCAACTTCCTACATTACATCTGGTCTAGATGTTGTCACATATAGTAGGATGCCAATCATTGACATGTATTCCCTTCAATGATTAAAGTATATCAGATGGATGTATATCAAATGGTTTGGGTAATGGACCCAAGTTTGTTTGATGGGTAATGGTATGAGTTATGATATATTTTCAGATAATACTATTCTATATGTGTATTGCATGTCATGCCATTTATGGTGGTATGTGTAACGTCACATAACTCCTCACGTTTTGAGAGTTATGGCCTTACGAAGTTGGATGACCCTCATATGTCATCTAGAAGCCCCAAAAGGTCAAAGTAGTCAATGGTTTAAGATATTTTTAAAGGATAAATAATAAAGTGAAGTGATGAGTGTATTATAATTCAAATTGAATACAAAATAAATTATTTCAATAATAATTTTAATGGAGAAATTAGAAGTGGGTTGACCCTAAAATAAGGAAAGTCGGCCAAGTGACCTAGAAGATGTTTTTAAGGAAGATACTTGGAGAGTATAAATAAGAGGAAAGGATCTCTCATTTAACACACACTTGAGAATATTGAATATCTATAGGTTTTTGAGGTAAACAAGGATATCTAAACCAGAATTCTAAGTGAAGGTGAATAAAAGAAGGCCAAAATGCAAGGAAGGATAAATTCTTTTGATGGTGCTTTCTAAGGTATGTTATTTACAGGTCATCTCCCCATTTTCGCTATAAATTTTTTTATATAATGATTCAGACCATGAAATTGATATTCCATTGAGAAATCATATCCTAGTATCTGTGGTAAAAAATTCATCTTGTGGGTCATTTTATTTTTGGAGTTACACTCCATGGAAAATAGGATTTGTGGCTAGTCCTGAAACTAGTCAAAAACAAGTGTTTCGGGTAAACACGTCGTAACGTATTCATAACATATCCAAATTTAGTGAGACAAATTGTTTTGGTTAGGGTACAGTCTTTAGTATGTTTTTTAACAGTTTCAGATCAATTCAGAAAATATTCCGTGCGGGGCACGCTCTACAAGGTATCTCTCTAGAATAAGACAGAATTCAGCAAGGTATGCCATTTTTTTCTATAACTCCTTTTCTGAGAGGTTACAAGTAGTGACACTTGAAGTAATTCCATAAAACACACTGAAGAACATCATGTATCAATTTCATATATTTATAAATTACAGGTACAAAGCTATGATTACTTCAAGTTAGGGTTGTTGACTAATCCAAAACTAGGCATGTGAGACTAAAGAAAAGTTTAATGAAAATGCTAGTCTCTTGTTGCTAAAGTTAAGGAAGGTTTGCAAGAATGTGATCATATAAACCAGGTCTATTACAGAGTTACAAATCATATTTGGATGATGAAATTGATGATGGATTTTGGTTGAGTTCCATGTTGAGTACATGGTTGAGACAAGTAGTTGATGAGTTGGCACATACATGGGGTGTATAGTTGATGATGTTGGTTGATGAGTAGTTGACGCATGATTGGTACATACTTGGTACATGGTTGGATGCACTTTTTTATGGTATAGGTTGATTATAGGTTGTTTGGTACAGGTTGGTGCATGGTTCATGCACTTGTTTATGGTACAGGTTGATTACAGGTTGAGGTACAGGTTGATGCATGGTTGATGCATGGTTCATATTTATTGGTACAAATTTACAGCGATATATCTAACAGTGATAGTGTGACAGTGGTTCCATCATTCTACTTCTACTTCAGGGTGTCAGGACAGGGCAAGGACAGGTGGTTGTAGCCAGAGAACATAGGTGGTTGTAGCCTCCTTTTGGTTGTAGCCAGAGAATTGGGGAGTTGGAGCTTCCCTTAGGTTGTAGCCTGAGAAACTAGGGGGTTGGAGCCTCCTTCCAGTTGCATATGGAAAACAAAGGAATTTGGTGCTTCCAATGAACGTAATTTTTCAAGACATATAAGAAAATTCATTATGTGGTTTTCTCTCGATTTGGGTTTCCACGTAAAACACTGGTGTATTGTGTATGTATGTGATTGTTTATTTCTTACTTCTCATTATTGGATAATAATTCTACATTGATATAAAAATTGAAGAAAAAGGATTATAATTACGCTATTAATAATTCACCCCGCCCCCCCTCTCAGTAATCCAACAAGACTAGCATTTTCATCAAACTTTTCTTTAGTCTCACATGCCTAGTTTTGGATTAGTCAACAACCCTAACTTGAAGTAATAATAAATTTGAACCTGTAATGTATAAAGATATGAAACTGATAGATAATGTTCTTCAGTGTGTTTTATACAATTCCTCTAGGTTTCATGACTTGGAACCTCTCATAAAAGGTGTTATAGCAAAAATGGCATACCTTGTTGAATTCTGACTTATTCTAGAGAGTGACCTTATAGAGTGTGCCCCGCATGAAATATTAATTGAATTGATATGAAACTATTACACAACATTCTAAATACTATACCCTAACCAAAAAATTTGTTCTCAGTAAATTTGGATCTTTTATGAAGAAGTTATGACGTTTTTAGCCGAAACACCTGTTTTTGACTAGTTTCAGGACTAGCCACAAACCCTATTTTCCACGGAGTGTAACTCACAAAATACAATGACCCACAAGCTGAATGTTTTACCACAGATACTGGGGTATGTTTTCTCAATGGCATATCCATTTCATGATCTGAATCATTATATAAAAAACGCTATAGCGAAAATGGTGATATGACATGTAAATAACATACCTTAGAAAGTACCATCAAAAGAATTTATCCTTCCTTGCATTTCGACCTTATTTTCTTCACCTTCCCTCAGAAATTCAGCTTAGATATCATTGGTTACCTCAGACACCTATATATATTCAATATTCTCAAGTTTTATTAAAATGAGAGAGCCTTGCCTCTTATTTATACTCTCCAAGTAGCTTCCTTAAAAACATTTTCTAGGTCACTTGGCCCACTTTCCTTATTTTAGGGTTAACCCACTTTTAATTTCTCCATTAAATTTATTATTGAAATAATTTATTTTGTATTCACTTTGAATTATAGTACACTCATCACTTCACTTTATTATTTACCTGTTAAAATCTCTTAAACCACTTTGACTACTTTGACCTTTTGGGGCTTCTAGATGACATATGAGGGTCCTCCAACTTCGTAAGGCCATAACTCTCAAACTGTGAGGATTTATGTGACATTCCACATACCACCAAAAATGGAATGACATGTACTATCCATCTAGAATAGTATTACCTTCAAATATAGTAAAAATCATATTGTTATCCATGAAACAAACTTGGGTCCATTACCCAAACCTGGGTTCTCCAACTTCTCGTGGTCATAACTCTCTAACCGTGAAGAGTTATGTGGCATTATACATACCACCTGAAATGGCATGACAAGAACTATCCATCTAGGATAGTTTCCCTGACAAATTCACTGTCCTTCATCTCATTATTCCACAATTAAGCATGGGTTTTCTTACTCCGCAAAGAATCTTCCCGTGAGGGATTTCACCATAAGGGGACCACTTTGGAGTTCATCCATATTTACTTCTTCTCAACTATGAAAAAAACTAATGATTCATATTTACATCAAACAATCTTAGGTCCATTACCCACACCTTTGTGCTATGGGGATTTATTCAAGGGTTGACATCAATGACAACCAACCTTAATCAACAAGATTAGCCTTAGATAGCTACCTTCCTTAGTTAGAATATACTCCTACTAGCCTTCTACCTTTGGCATATATTTTTCTACAACTCTAAGTTTACTTACCCCAGGTTGACAATTTAATTGAGGGTTTTTACTGTGTTTTTAGTGCATATATAACACCCATCATTTTTGGCGTCATTGCCGAGGATTTTTTCTCAAGGTAAGAAGTAGTTAGGAATTAGATCATTTTTAGACCTTAGCATTAGTTTGTTAGTGGGGGAACTTTAATACGAGAGGTAAGAACCTACGCATCTACTATAGCAGGTTCCCCCAAACCCAATGGTAGTTTTTCTTTTTGTTTTAATTTTTCATGAATAGGCCTAGGAATCAAATGGTAGCTTTTTCTTTTTGTTTTTTCTTTCTTTCATGAATAGGCCTAGAGACCCACAAGGTAGATACATTAAATAAAAATCATACCTTTCAACCAAGGTTCCTTCTGATCTCTTTGGGGGAAGGAATGCTCCGCTTATAAAATTCGCAGACCGATACCAGAAAACAAGATCTAGCTCAACTCAAAGAGATAAAATAGTCTTTGAAGAGACTAATATAGGGAGCACTATAGAACAAGAAATTGAAGCATCAATCATATTAGGATATGAGGCAAGACCACTCGATTCTTCCACGGAACCAAACAATACAACCTTTTCTTTTACACCACCACTAGGGGACCGTAACTTTAAAGATATCATAGACCCTGAAAAGGTGAATCTTTTGTTTGGTAGTTCATCCAATGTAATTATCTCTCAAATTGACACAGAAACTTTGGCACCAATAGTCTCAATTGGCTCGAGTAGAGTCCCAGATATCCAATCCATAGGAAGACCTTTCCATCAAAGGGAAACCTTTTTTTCTTCAAAGGTAAAACCACCTAGGTATTCTTTTTTTGGAAACCAGGCTAATATGGATGAGCAGGAAGACCATAATAATGTAAGACATGGGGAGGAAGAAGAAACTGGAAACCGAACTGAAACTACCTTCGAGTTTCTGATTTTAGACACCACTCCAAATGTCAACATGAAGAATATTCTTCTCTCAGCACTGCCTACCTTTTATGGTAAAAAAAGTGAATATCCAGACACCTTCCTATTTGAATTTGACATCTTGTATAGGAGATACAACTACGTACAAGGTGCCCAGAAATTAAAACTTTTTCCTGCCACCCTCAAAGACTTTGCACTAAGATGGTTCATGGGGTTGGGAGAATCCAATATTAGGTCTTGGGAAGCCATGAAAGACATATTTCTCAATAAGTACCAAGAATACTGCAAGACCAAATAGTCTTGTAATGACATTTTTAAAATCCAACAATTAGAAGATGAGACCCTCAAAGATTATATGGAAAGATTTGGTTATATATCCCATAATTCAAAATACCATGACCTCCTAGAGGATGAAATTAGGGCTCTTTTCCTTAAGGGAATTTCAGAAGAATATTTAGAGATTCTTAACCTGATGGAATCATGTGACATCTCTCATAAACCATTTTCTGAAATATGTGAAATGTGTAAAAACTACTCAAGGAGTAGAGCCAAAATAGGAAAGAATGTTCGGGACCCTTATAACAGAAACTTAAAACTAGTTAGTTCATGTGGTATTACGAGAGCAGAGATAAGGAACCTTTTAGAAAACTTCAATATAAACATCTTAAGAACAATAGGTTCCCAGTTGGATACCCTTAAACTCAAAAAGAAATAGGAGGAGGAGAATGCAACAATGAGCATATATTGCCCAAGATGTAGGAGGAAGCATTCCTCAAGGGAGTGCCCATTAGATAACATTTCAGTTTGTGGCTTATGTACAAAAGACCATGTGACTGAAAAATGTTCATCATTGCCTGTTTTATTATCCATCTATAGGAGTGGAGATCCTAGGGAGTCTTATTATGCACCTAGGAGGCCATAGCAGCCTAGGAATCAACCCACATACCTGGATCTACAGTCTCAAGTTCCACCCTATTATCAACAACAACAGTGGAACACACCCAGTTGGAAAAACTGGTCTACTCAATACCAACATCCTTGGATTCAAGGATGGAGAGGAGGACACAACCAAGGAAACCCTCAAGATCCACCTATCCATATGTTGAACCATCCTTATCCTAAGTTCCTACCGAACACTCTGCAAATTTTGTCAGGTTTTGTTCCACCACCTTTACCTCCTATTCCGCAACAAAAACCGCTACAATTTCAAAATGCAAGCTCCCCGAGACCGACACTATTAATGGCACAGCCAATGTCAAATCCCAATAATAATCCCCCTCAACCTCTTCACAATGTTGAGATGCAGACCTTCCCGACATATGTTATTACTCATGTTCCATTACAGGAAATTCTAAGATTGGGAAAAGTTCTAGAGAAGAAGAGACCCTCAGTAGTCATCGAGGAAGAAGAAGAATAAATCACCAAACAACCCACGGATGACACTAGGTGGGAAGATGTTATTATCCTGAAGAATCAAGAACCAAAGATTCCCCAAAATGAGCCTTCACAAATTATGAAGGTCCCTCCTTATCCAGACCGATTGGTAATCGAGAAACCTACCACCCAACCAGAATTTGACATTTTGAATGAATTGAAAAATATTTGTGTCAAAATTCCCCTGCTTCAAGATATTAAAGACATTCCAATCTACAATAAGTTAGTCAAAGAATTGTGTATTAAGAAACCAGGTAGAAAGAAAAAGGACCCTCCTACAGTACACTTGGTAGGATGACTTTTTTAATACATATCAGAGCAACCAAAACTAGCAAAATATGGGAATCTAGGAAACCCCGTAGTGACCATAACCATTAATGAGGTCTCCATTGGAAACACTCTCATAGATCTAGGGGCAGCCATCAATGTTATGACCACTACTACCTTGGAACAATTACAGTTACAACCTCATCTTCGGCCTACCCCAACCATTTTGGAATTAATAGATAAGACTAGGGTTGTACCTGAAGGAGTTTTAGATGATATCATGGTTACTTTAGCCTCATGGGAATACTCAATAGATTTTCTTATCATTCATTCAAAGGATCCTACCAAAGGCCATCTCGTCATTTTGGGAAGACCTTGGATAGCCACAACCAATGCATTTATTGGCTGTAGAGAAGGAAAAATGACCATCTCAAATGGTCTATCTATCCAGAAGCTCACCATTTACCCTCCAACTCAACCTATTATGGAGAATCTATGGTGGCTTGAATGTCGATATTAGAACAAAGAATGGGAAGAACCCGTATTTCCAAGTGACCATGCAATGGCACTGCAAGAGAATACAATAGAAAATGTGCCAAACCGGTTTATTTCTGCAATCACATATGTGGATTTTCCACAGTCTTTTCCCCAATTTGAGTACAAGTTTGGCGAAGAATTTCAAGAACAATTAGACCCATCCATTTTGTCTTCAACATATTTTATTTTCGAAATAGATGAGTCTTCCATGTCTTATACTATGCCCTACGAGATTAGTCTAGGGAAAGTTTTACATATAAACTCTGGGCTAGATGCAGACCAACAAAAAAAATTAGTAGATATCCTTAAAAATCAATCAGGAGAATTTGCCTGGGAATAAACTGACATGAAGGGTATACACCCTGACACATGCATCCATCACATATATACCCAGGGGGAAGTAACACCTGTTAGGCAACCCCAAAGAAGGATGAACCCAACACTCAAGGATATAGTCAAGGAGGAGATTCAAAAGTTGCTAAATGTCGGATTTATCTATCCCATCTTCGATAGTAAGTGGGTATCCCCACTTGTAGTGGTTCCAAAGAAAGTGACCGGGAAATGGATAATTTGTGTCGATGCACTACTTGCCTGAAAGACTACTTTCCTCTCACTTTCATTGACAAGGTTCTAGATACCTTGTCTGGAAAGAAGTATTTCTCCTTTCTAGATGGGTATAGCAGGTACAACCATATTCTTATAGCACCTGAGGACCAAGACAAGACTACCTTTACTTTTCCTTCGGGCACATATGCCTATAGGGTCTTACTATTTGGATTGTGTAATGCCCCTGCCACTTTTCAACGAGAAGTATTAGGGATATTTTCCGATCTTATTCATGATTGTGTGGAGGTCTACATGGATGACTTCACAATCTATGGAAATACTTACCAAGAATCCTTAAACAACTTAGAAAAGTTCCTCATCAGATGACAAGAAATGAACCTATCTTTAGGTCATGAAAAATGCAAAATGTTGTTAACTGAAGGAGTGGTTCTAGGACATCATGTTTTATTTGAAGGGATAAAATTTGATCCTGCAAATATTGAGGTCATTGCCATACTTCCACCCCACAAGACTCAGAAAGAGGTGAGAATATTTCTTGGACATGCTAGATATTACCAACGGTTTATTCAAAATTTTACAAAGATTGTTGCACCTATGTTTGGATTATTAATAAAATATGTTGACTTTGTTTGGACTGAGCAGTGTCAATCTGCCTTTGAAACTCTAAAAGATAAGTTGTATGTGGCACCAGTTCTTAGAGGGCCCAATTGGAATCTCCCATTTCATATATCCACTGATGCCTCTGACACCGCAATAGGAGGGGTATTAGGGCAGAAAGAGGACCATCGGTCCTATGCAATTTATTTTGTGAGCAATAACTTGTCCCCTGCCGAGTTGAACTACACAGTCACCGAGAAGGAATTATTGGCAGTTGTTCATGCTATCAACAAATTTCATCATTACATTACAGGTTATGAAGTATTTGTACACACCGACCATTCTTCCATTTTATTCCTCACGAAAAAACCTATAACTAATGGCCGAGTGACTAGGTGGCTCTTGTTATTGCAAGAATTTAATATCAATGTGCTTGACTAACCTGGAAACGATAATGTAGTAGCTGGATTTCTTTCCCGAATAAAAAATGAAGATGATGATATCCCTGTAGATGATAGTTTCCTAGATGAGCACCTCTTTTCCCTTTCTGTAAATACCCCATGGTTTGTGGATATGGAAAACTATATGGCCACTAGGAAGTTACCGTCTCATTTGTCACCTCATGAAAAGCGGAAAATTATTACACAAAGTGATAATTACTCTTGGGTTGGTCATGATCGTTTTCGCATAGGTCCTAATTTGATTATTCGTAAATGTGTCTGAGAGGACGAGGTACCTGATATACTACGAAGTTTTCATGATGGACCATGTGGTGGCCATTTTTCTGACAAACGTACAACATATAAGGTGTTACATTTGGGTTACTATTGGCCTAGCATTTTCAAAGATGCTGCAAAATATGTGAGAAGTTGTGATAGTTGCCAAAGGATAGGAAGACCTACAACATCTGACGAAATGCCTTTTCTAGGCCCAAGTTATGATAGAACCCTTTGCAAAATGGGCCCTCTACTTTGTAGGACCAATTTCATCCATGTCTCGTAGGAAGAACTATATTTTGGTTTGTACGGACTATGTCACCAAATGGGTAGAGGAAAAAGCCCTATTTAGGGCTATAGAGAAGTCTGTTGTCGAATTCATCTATGAAGACATATTTACCCACTTCGGTGTCCCTCGTGAAATTGTTATCGACCAAGGCACTCAATTCACTTCCAAGTTGATGAAAGAGATGACAGAGAAATATGGGATTAAACACCGTAAATCTTCTCCATACCACCCGCAAGCCAATGGTCAGGTAGAATCCACAAACAAAGTTATGGAAGCCATCTTGACCAAGACTATTCAATTACATCACCGGGATTGGGCTGATAGGATCCCAGAGGCCTTATGGGCATATTGGACTACCTGGAGAAATACCACTGGGCATGCCCCTTACAAGCTAGTGTACTGGAAACAAGTACTTTTACCTATAGAATTCCAAGTAAGGACCTTCTGTATTGCTGCAGAATTAGGATTGAACCTAGATGAGGCTCAAAAGAAACGAGCCCTACAACTAACTGAGTTGGATGAAATCAGACAAGATGCCATCCCACGGATGATATTAGTCCAAAACCAAAGGAGCAAGTGGCATGACAAGTTTATTAAGAAGAATCACTTCCAGCCTGATGATTGGGCCCTGTTGTTTGATGCCTGATTCAAAACCTTCAAAGTCAAACTCACCACCCGATGGTTGGGTCCTTACGAGGTAGACACTGTATATGACAATGGAGCTATAAAAATTAAAACAATTGA
>WSFP011456028.1:0-19307 GCA_009831015.1 Picea engelmannii | reverse complement strand
ACAATGTTTGCAATGATGTTTTCATACAAATGGTCACCAATAATATTCAACTTAGACACATCCTCCATACTGAAATCGACTATTTGTCTTCAATATCCCATGATAGTGAACTAGATAGTTGGTATTCTTGTCTTATGTGACTACATGGTGCACCTCTATTTATTCAAACCATAGAGAATGAATTTCTTTTGTGACATCATCCTCTACAGAATATATGGTCAAACATTATGGTAGTCCCATTAGTGGGAAACATTGAATGTGTTTTATATCCCCACTAATCAACATATCTTCCTCACAAAGTTGAAAAGTTTCATAGACCTTAAATTGTAGTTATGGTCAGTAGGTCATCTATCATTACATTTTTCTTCTATAGGTACCAATTATTCAACAATGACTCTAAGGTGGGCACGAATTTATGCCCCCACTACTAAATAGAAATTCCCTGTGTATACTAGTGAGTTTCACAATGATCCACATGCTCCACGATATAAGAAGTACCATTTAATTGTAGGGACTATTTGGAAAAGGTTGATTTATGTTCATGATCCTACTCTTCGATGTAAGCTTTTGAAGGTGAGACTCCTTGAGTGCCATTTTTCATTTATTACTTATATTCATGTGGCTAGGAGATGAAATGAATTAACTATTTCATTAGCAAACAATATCCTTTCATTAACTATATATATATATATATATATATCCCCTCATAGTCCCTATGACTTGGACTTTCAAAGTCTTTCAGATCATATTGATATCTTGTCCTTATCAAGATCGGTGGATGGGAACATGGGTCAACACAAACCTTATGTCTAGTAGGTTCCTAGTCCTACTATATCTTCTTGTGAGTCCAAAGTTCATAATGAAATTCCCACAATCATTCAAGGATATATACCAAAGTGATATCCAATGTTTATACCCTCTATTCAAACATGATGTGTTAAGTTATGTGTTCCATAAATGTTGTGGCATTAGTTGTGCCATTAAACACTAGTGGGTCTTTAATTTCTACATGAATCCACTTAATGGAATTTGGTAGTGTGCATATTTGTGTCAATTAATTCTCATACTCCCTAGATGGCCCAAAAGTAATGGACACTTTGGAATAAATAACATAGGAGAATATTATTCTCCAACTCAACTTTCCACTAGCAGTTGGATTAATGTAGTCTTCCAACTACCCTATGGTGAGATTAATGTAGTCTTCCAACTATCCTAGTCATCCAATACTTCTTCTATCTATTTAACAAATGTATTTACATACATTAGATCCAATGGATATACCATCCAATAACCCTTCTTATCAAATGACCTCATTATCAAATTCCTAATCAATCCATTACAATACTAGGTATGGATATTTGTCATCTACTATGTCAATGAACTCAAAGTAAGCATAAATATTCACACAATCAAGATAAAATTCCATCTCGCCAATTTGACAATGGGCAAAATGTGTGATTGGTTCACCAACTACCACTAGATCGACAAGTGGACCCAATTTGGTGATCCCATGAGTTCCCATGATTACTTCAGTATGATGTTAACATCCAACCCGAAGTTGAGCATAAATTCTCACACTTCATATCATTGAATCAATGCATTTAAGATAAATTATTTTCGATACCTTTTTCACTGGACATGGTTTAAGGTCCTATCTTGTACCTCTATCGGTGACTCAAAAATTGGCCCAAGGACCTCCTTTAACTTTGTTGTGGATTTATCATTGTCTATTATCTATAGAAAACTTTTCAAAAATTCTTTGACTTCATCTTCCACTATATATTCTAGTAGAATCATGCATTGGCTTAGTGGCCAAATTATGGAAGCTTTTATATTTATTTCATTCATAGTAACTATGTTTCTAGCATGAATAGCTCCCTACATCACCTTAATTACATATTTAAAGTAACCTTTCTTTCATAGTACATCAAACCTTGGTGCTCACTATAAAACTTGATATGTGGGTCCTTGATTTTCATCTCTCATGTTTGTGCTAGAATTGGCTCCAAACTAGGTGACGATATTGATCCCAATGTAGGCACAACCTACTATATTTTCACCATGGATATAAATCTCACAGTTCACCATATTATCACTACTCTATCTCATGTATTATTCCTCCCATTTATTAATCAATTGTGCACAATCATGTGTATTATGTATTGTCTTTTGGTAGTACCCACATCAAGAATGGTGAGGATATAAGTAATTCCTTTCAATATACCCCACTTCATAATAATTATAAAATCATGGTGGGATATGATCCACTTAATTCCATAGAGACCTATTACCCTAATAATAATTATGTCCCTCATCCACTCCCATCATTGAATCCATTGTTTGGAAATTTATATGCTAGATTATGTCTCTTCTAATTCCCCTTGGAGACTCTTTTAATGCCAAATCATTTGGCCTTCTACATTCCAAACATTTAATATACCTAGACTATTATTGGAGAAATATCACCAGTATGGTAACTTAGATCTCCCTAGGACCTGCCTATTGATCCTAGACATACAATGGGGATATACTTCTAATGGTTTCCCTAGATGCCAACAAATTTTTTTTCTTTTAACCGAGAAGAATAGTAAGCATACCTTATGACCAACGATGTCCTTGCATATTTAGCTAATGCACCTCCTGAGATCCAGCTCCAACTCCTATAATCTACTTCCTACACATGAGAAGACAAACAACTATTGATCTACTTTCTCTCCTAATGTTACGAAAATCCAATTCACTATATCTATCCTGATCTATTTAACATGAGACCAAATCAAAACATTTACAAATCAAATACGAACACATTTAGGAGAAACCAATGATATATTCATTAACATGTAGGAAACACATCAAACATAATACCTTGGATGTGAAATCATTTCTCTTTTCTCCTTGCTCATAATTCCTCCTCAACTTCTCAATTTGACAAGGAAATTTGATTGTGGTCGTTGTGACTAGAGAAGCACCTCTATAATTGGACATCATAACTCTGCAAAATATTCTTCCCCCTCTTTCTCAACACTTTACTTCTTTATATATATCCTTGGAAGAGGCTTGGGAGAGCTTATATATCTTCTAGAACCCACTGGAAATTCGAATGTTGTGATTTTCTAGGCCCATGCCACAAAGATACAACTGATCCCTTGCTTACCTCTTCATAACTTTGCAAATCTAGAAGGTTGCAGGGATCATCGCTTGTTGCATTATAAACGACCAACAACTATCATCGCATGTTTTCTCCTATATTCCACGTGAAGACCCTAAAAAAAAGTCCTAAATCCTGAGCAAGAAATGTATTTTGACTTTCATCTTCTGTTGTATTCCCTTCTGGCATGTAGGGTGGAAATTAAGACTATAACATATACTACTAGTTGTTCTACTTCCCACCAAATTGCATTACTCCAAGTGAAATATTTGCTATATCCCCTTCATCATGTGTGATTCATACTCATTTATAGTGGTATGTGTTACCATTTGTTGGCATTAATGTGAGTACCCTGACTTCAACAAGTGCAATCATCCTTCATTTAGGGTTGTGTGAGAAACTATCGCCTAGAGTAGTGTGATCACCCTTCATTTCAAAACATTGTGATCACACTAAATTGATTTGGTGTGAACTACCCTTTGAGTTAAACATTTCCATTTCTCTTCATTTATATCGTATCATGTACCTTCATTTGAATAGGGTGAGTTATCTTTACTTGAATAGGTGTAAGTGTCTTTGTTTAAACAAGTGCTCCATTGTTGTGATCTACCATTCTTTCAAATCGTTACAACTTTTTTCGTGGAAACAACTTTGATTTCTTTCATCCATATGAGTGTGGGTAACCTTCATTTTTTTGGTAAGGGAATGACTCAACCACAAGGCTACAAGTTCCTTCTCCAAAAAGATACAAACATAGTTGTTGAAAGGGTGTGAATGCCTTTAACCTCATGCTATGATTATCCCTTCACATTAATAGGTTCAATTTGATATTCAAGGTAATTATTGTGACCAGTCTATATTAATATTGATTAATGGTTGTGAGTGCATTGAAGTGGATAAGTAAAGGGTTGTCCCACTCTCACAAGGATAGTGATAGATTTAAAAAAAACAGATCTCCCATATTGTCCCCCGGGGATAACCCTACCAAACTTATTTTTACCTCTAGTTTAGAGCCCCAATATCTCAATTAAAACCATTCATTCAAGGGAATGTATTTTATCTTCCCCTTCATCCCAAGGTGCCTTGGGTTTCCCTTTTGGTCCACTAAGAAAGACCTCTAATAAGTCCCAAAACCCCCTTTGATAAGCCCTTCTCACATAAGAAACCCTTTGAAGGGTCAATCACACATGAAAATATTGAGTATGGGTCAATCACGAATCCCAACATTCAACTTCTCATGTAGATTTTTTTTTTTTAACCTACAGGAGGCATGGCAATATCGACGAAAGTTCGTCGCAACATAATGAATGTGTTTTATTAAGCGCGGAAATGTTGACGAAAGTTTGACGCAAGGTAATGATGAGGTTTTATTAAGTGTGGCAATATCGACGAACATTCGTCACACTTTTCCACGGTTTTGCATCGCACATATAACATCTGCGTCGTATTTTTTTTTTTTTCTGCCAAACGTTTTTGTCGCTATTTCCATGCTTTTTCGTCACAACTTTCCACACTTTTGCGTCGAACATATGGCATCTGCGTCGTAATCTGTTGGTAAGTTTTTTACTTTGGCATGTTTTTTTGTCCCTATTGCGATGAAGTTTCGTCGCTATTGCCACGCTTTATAAGGTAAACCTATCTTGAGGATGATGACACGTGGAGGGATTATTTCATCATTGTTTCCATGAATAAATGGTTTGTGGATATGGAGACAAAAAATAGTATTTTCTTGCGTGGAAAGTGCGACGGATATGTGTGGAAATAGCAACAAAAAACCATGGCAAATGTGGTCATATGTACTAGTGAATACAACCTATCCAATGATATTGATGTGGATTAATAAGTGAATAAACTCAAAAAAAAAATTGCTATCATTTTTTCACTAATAAAACATTTCATTAGATCTATTCATCTTTTAAAAATATTGTGATTGGATCATTTTAAAATGAGTTAAAACTTCATGAGACAAAATTTTGTTGTCAAAATTCCCATCAGTCAAATCTATGACTTCTCACAAGATTCCTACCTAATGTAAACGAAAATTTTCACCCTAAAAAAAGTGGATCTATCTACTTATTAAGTTTCTCCATTAATACATTCATATTGTAAAAAGCATCTCAATTTGTAAGAGTTACAACTGACTTAATTTTTTTTAGAAAAACATGTGAGATGGTGCATATCGAGTGTGAGTTATAACTATATCAATGGTAATTTATAGTTTGAATTCTGTTTCATATTAAGATTTAACTTACCATACTTCAAACCATAATAGCAAGATTAAGTCGTGTTGACTGTTATCGCAGAGTTTGTAGCAAGGATAAAAGGCTATAAATTGGAAAGTCAAACTGGTGTAACCGGAACCAATCCCACCCAATGTCACCACAATGGGATGGTTCTTTCTATTTAGGGTGGTAAGGCCTAGGGGAGACATCCCCGGTGACCTGGAGTTTTGAGAAGGAAAAATATTACAGGATAAAGTACTTATTCCCCCCTCACAAGTCACCACCGAGCAGATAGTCTGGCCAAAGGTCAATAATAAAGTAAAACCCCCCAAAGAGATACACCTACCTAAGACAAAGAAACAATAAACTAATATATGCAAGCTTTGATCAATGGGTTAGTACTTCATGTAAATTAATGACTATCCGATAAACATATAAGCATTTTGACAATAAATATTGACGAAGTCAATGTTTATAAAATAGCAATGAAAATTATGTCACTTCTTCAATAAATGTTGGAATAATGTGGCATTCAATGAAACAGATCAACACTTCATTCAATTAATGCCTTCAACACCATTCAATTGCTTATTAAAAAAACATTCAGCTGCACTAATGATATTAAAGCTCAAGATGATGGATGCATATAGGTTTAGAAGGTTAGTTTTAGGCTAGGGTTAGTGAAGTTAGGGTTTGATTCAAGATTTTGAGAGTTATTTTTTATCAAGTTCACTTCAACGGATGAGGTATTTAGATCAGTGCCTTAGGGTTAATGGAGTCAAATAGTGAAGGATGCAAGAGCTAAAGGAGACAAAGGTAAAAACAACTATGGACTAGAGGGAGAAGCTTTTAGGTGTTGCTAAGGCAAGGCCTCAAAGTCAAAACCCTAGGGGAGAGAGGCTCACCTTGGTGTAGGATAACTAGGCCTCGGTGCTCTCTCCTCCTTCCTTAACTCGGTGGAAATCATGGCTAGCTAAAGATAAAGAATAAAACCAAGACAAGAAGGTTTGATGAAGTAGAGTGTTGCTACAACAAGGCTCTATCATCAAACCCTAGAAAAACAAATCGTCCCAAAGTGTAGAAAACCTAGGCTTAAGGTGTCTCCCTCTTCTCAGCTTATGAAAGGTACGACTAGCAAAAATGAAGAGACAATGAGAGTGTAGCAATGGCTAGGCTCTCTCCTTCTTTAATCAATGGCTGAAAATTATCTCAATGGGGACATGAGACAAGGACCTACTTGTGTGCTTGTCACCTAGGGTTTTTTTCAGAAAATTATAAACATATGCAAGAAATGAAACTACAACCATTCCTTCAAGAAGTTTTGCAAAAAAACACTTACATATCACCAAGAAAAAGCATTGCAAACCCTGGTCGTAACACCTTCCAATAAGAGAAATGCCAAACTATGCCAAGAAAATCCTCCTCCAACAAGTGCGCATCACCAAAACAACCAATAACCCAATAGAGGGTGCAAATTTCAGACCTCCTTATGGAGTGAGTAATTTGTGATAAAAAATGAAGGTGAAAACTCTTCATTTATACAATATCATGACCTAAATTTACATTTTAGATCATGTAAAAGGCCGACATGGCCAAAATACTAAATCATATTGTTTTTACATTAAAATGTTAAATCAAAACCCTAATCAAGCTAAAAAGAGAAATCAAGCCCCTCCAAAGGAGACGTTAGCCCCTTTTAGGGAAAATGTAGCATCCTGGAACCAAAGGTTAGCCCTCCTTGGGCTCCTCCATCATGCCACACATGCCAATATTGCCCAGTCTACCTCCCAAGATGTCTAATAGGCTAGATGGCATAATGGTCATAATGGGTGACGTCTGAGGCCTTCTAAGGCCAACGTTCCACTGAAAGAGGTTCAATCCCCCTAGGTCAAGCTCTGCCAAAGTGCCTCTGGTGAAACGTCCTCTTCTTCTCTGGTGCAAAGCCCCTAATCCATCATTGTCCTGTCTCTACCCCATGATGGGGTCTCAACATCCACCTGATGGGATCTTCAGCCCCATGGAGGTCCGAACTGATCATATCCCTGTAAGTTTTAAACCTGCGAAGTAAAGCAATGCATATAGATTCTTAAGCAATACAGAAATTAATCAATGGCTCATACACAGATTACACAGAGATTTTTACCGGAAACCATCAACCGAGAAAACCTTTCTTATTTTCATTATATGTCGAATTTCACCATTCGCCATACAATATATACAATGTTTTTAGGTATTTTGTAGATACCAAAACCCTAATCCCTTAATCCGGGATTAATTTACAAATCAGCTAAAAATAGCAAAATCCGCTAAAAATAGCAAAAATCGCCCAAAAAAAAAAATTCGGGGCGTTGCCCCAAACCCCATCGGCCCCGGGCTACCGCCCGGTGCCGAACGTTGCGCGTACTCAGGGCGTTGCCCCAAACCCCATCATCCCTGGGCTACCGCCCGGTGCCAAACACTGCGCGTAACCAGGGGGGGCATACCTGCCCCCCCTGGGACCCCCCTAGGAAGTGCCTGACGCAACGGCAGAGCTCTAGGTGTAGGGATCGTCAGACGCAGTTGTTGTATCTGACACACCCACACACACACACATGCAAAGAATATAACACATACCCAACAATCCCTATGTGTACTAGTCTGAATGGCACATGTTCATCGGGCATGGTCCTGCACATCAAAATCTACACCCTCCATGGGATTATCAGTCAGAGGGATCATAGAAATGTCAATCACATCTCATCATCAATATTATTAAACATGTGCATAAAATCCCTAATACATCAGTTAACAGCTCAAAGACGTTACACAAGCCTATAAAACAAGTCTGGAGGAAAGGACAAGGCATTCTATTGGGCTAGTGTCCACTGGAAAAAGAAATTTCCTGGAAGAGACCTCATCCAAGCCATGTAAGAGGGTGATGTGGTCAGGGGATGTCCAAGCATATGGGTGCAATGAGGGCCAAGGATGCAAAATATGTTACCTGTGGGTGCCTTTGTTAGAAGTCGAGTTGTACCTCTCTTAGATGCATTCTTTCCAAACCCATTGTTTCCTTTTATTCTTATTCTTTTTTTGTTCAAGAGCTAATCAGGGGACACTACCCTGGCATGGTGACCAGTGGTGGCAGCGTTACCCACAAGTACTTTCATAGAAATGAGAAGGTTGTCTTGTGATGAGACCCCCTTTCCCTTGGCCATGCAACCAAGAGTCACTGCCCTGGCATGGTAACCAGCTGGTGGCAATGTCATACTTCTAGGTACCCATGGACCTAATAGGCTAGATCGTGATGAGACCCCCTATCCTCTGGTAAGGTCTTGTTTTTTTTTTGTTTTTTTTTTGGGTCCCCCTTGTTTCTTGCTGAGAAGCCTTTTATTGCTTTCTTGAGGATCCCTAGGCGAAACATCTCGAAGGTTTTATTTTTAGCCTTTTGTCTTTTACCATCTTGCTTTTACATTTTGGGCCTTTAGCCCCTTTTTCCCACGAGATAAGGTGCAGTCCTGAAAACAGGTAAACCCATTGCCTAGACAAGTGGAATAGGATAAGCGAGCGAGAAACAAGACAAAACAGTGGTGCTATGATGGGAGAAGACAATGGATTTTTTCAGAAATCCCCCTAGTGGTAGACCAAAACCTACAGACACAGGCTTGCTAGGGCACCCTGTCAATCCCCCCAAACATGGTCAAGTTGGCAAGTGTAAGATCCAAGTAGTTCTTAGATATAAAAGGAATCAAATGCATACATTCAATGGTTTTGATGATCAAAGTGACACATGCCATGATACATGGACTAATTACCTCATGGAGCAAGAACTTTCTCTGACACAGGACCAAGCCAATGGTGATGTATGTTGCTGCTACTGACAAGATAAAGATGCTAGAAGAAAGAAAAGGTGGGCCCTCCAGGGCCATGCTAAATTCAATCCTTCTCTCGGTACTCCATGTCTAGGACTTGTGGGCCTTGAGACATGATCTCCTAGTTATCCCTAAAAGTGGGAGATAACATCTGGCTCCAACTCAGTGACATGTTCTCACAGTAGAGCGCATGAGGACCTCAACATCTCTGGAATAACTTGCTAACCTACTCTATCTCAATAGAAGCATCAGTAACAAAATTAGGGTGGTAATGTCACCCCAGCACACATAGATAGATATACATAGACTTAAATAAAACAATCAATAGTGTAAATGTGAAAGAAAACTAGCATGCAATGCAAATGGTATAATACACGAATGCAAGAATGCCTACTTACCTGCACTTACCTATGGAGTTAGGTTCCCCCACCTGGGTGGGGTTTGAGGAGGTGCCCACTGACTGGCACTGTGTGTCTTCATCCTTCCAATGTAGACAGGTAATAAGAGTTATTAACTGACTTTCATCCAACTTTGAAAGGGCCAAGCCAAAATTGAGTGTTTCCTTTGATATTAGTAGGCTCCCCTTTATTGGCATCCCACATCCATACTACGTCCCCCTCCTTGTACTCTCTGATTTTCAAATTGGTCATTCCTTGAACAACCCTGGTGTATTGTGCAGAGGGAGGTGGGTGGGATTCTGCTGTAAACACTTCTTGTTGGGACGGACGGATCTGCACATCATCTTGTTCCCTTCTTAGTATCTTCACAGTCCTAACTTCCTTGTTTTTAAACTTGTCTAGGAGTTGTTGGTATTCCTCTTTCTTGGGCCATTTAATGTCATCCGTGTCAGAATCACTAGGCTCTTGCACATGAGTTGTAGTCACAGGTACATCCTGGAGACAACCAATAGTTCCATCTTTCAAGGGTACATTCACATAAGTGAGGTCAATCTCAAGAACACCTCCTATTTTTTAGGCAAACTTCCTAGACAATAACATCCCCCACACATTTGGGATGTCCACGACCACTATGTCCATGTGGATGACTTTCTCGGGGTATTCTTTAAGGCAAACTTTGACATTCTCAATCACCCCATGTGTGGGTATGACTTTAGACTCAAAACCACACACATTCCTGTAAGGTCATGTGACTTTCAAACCTAGTTGTTGCATGACCTTGAGGGACATCATGTTAGCACCGGCCCCTATATCCAGCATGCAGTTGTTGAGGCTCTTGTTATTCATTATCAATGTCATGAAGAAAGGAGGATGTTCATCATACTGGACCCTGAAGTGGTTGGATTACAACATGATAGGAGGGTCCATGGGTCCATCTGATCCTTGAAATAATTTTTCAAAACGATTTTTGACAGATGGGACCTTAATGACTTCTTTCAAGGGAATAGTTACATGCATCTGCCCCTTCAAAGTCAAAGTTCAATTTAACCCTTTCGGTCTTGGATGTCTTGGGAAGAAGTACACCCAAAGGTGGGGGTTTTGTTTGGTCAGTGGTAGGTTGGTTTAGCTTCTTTCTTCTATGCACCTGGAACTCTTGTTTCTTTAACTTTTCTTTAGATTACTAGTCTAGGTTGTTTATTACTGTCATTCTGGCCGACCTGGCTGTCTCTTTCATGCCCTCTTGATGCTCTTCAGTGGTGATATTTATTTGAGGGCCTTCTATTATGTGGCCTATATTGTTCACTTGTTGATGGCCATCATTACTGTAAGGACATTCATTTTCCCAATGTGGTTCACTGCATTGAAAACACCAACGGTATTCATCCACAACGTTTGTTGGTTTTAAGGTGTTTGGAACTTATATACCCTTGAAAACATTTTTGTTCCACTCAACAATACTAACTCCTTTCTATATTGGATAGCCATCTCCTTGTGTATGACAATAATCATCCCAATCTTAAGATATATCAGAGGTAACATCGGCACAATCACCCCAATTTGTATCTTCTTCTGTCAACGAAAAAGTGGGGCAATATTGAGACAAGCATGGATCCATCGAGTTATAGTCAATAGGTCCAAGATCATCTGTTAAAGAGGGTGTTTACTCATCTTGATCAAAATGACTGGTTTGTAATAGTGCGGGAGTCCCCACAAAAGATAATTGGTCATCTAGGTCCTGCTTTGCTAGAAAAGTAATTTTCAACATTTCACGAATTCTTTTAACCCTTTGCAAGATATAGGACATACTATTGCTCAAGTTGGTTTCATTATAGACCCAGGGCTCTTCAGACCTATTTTCTAGATCCCTATTGGTTTGGTCAAAGTACTAAAATCTGGGTTGACTCATACCTTGATTTTCTAACATTGGTGTGTTCAAGACAAATAAGGAATCTTCAAAATTAGGTTTTTTATGAGTGGCCATGCCCAAGCCCTCAGAAGGTTCATGTTGTCTTGAAAAGTTCAAGACATCATTGATGTCTGAGAAATTCGTGCTCCATTTCCTTTTGGGAGGCATGAGTTTTACCTCAAGGATTATTGGGAGCTTGAGTTCAGTTTATGTGATATCCTCGTCACTACATTCCCAAGAGTTGTTATTGTGCAAGAGATTAACCTGATAGATGTATTCTTCGAATTCAATGTTCCTCTCAATTTGGCAAGCAGAACCTTGTTCTTCTTCTAGAGTCGAGGGTGACCGATCTTTGAGAGTAAACTGCAAAACTCCTTCCAATCAGTTCAAGTAGTGTTGGAAGATAGATTTTTCCTAGTTGAAGCTATGTCGAATATTTTTGAGGAGAAGATTGAACCTATCATTGAAATCCCTAATGCCCTTGCTAGAACCCTTGCAAATATCAGTATATTGAGAGTAAAGGTAATCCATGCTTTCCTTTTCACACCAATTTTTCTTAAAGACTTCTTCAATATCCTCAGGGGTTTTGATGCTTCCTTTCGGGAGTTTGTTAATCCACCTTCTGGCACTTTCGATGAATGAGCTCACAAAGAGCCTTAAAAAGATGTAAGGGTGTTCTTGTCCGGATTGGTGAAAATGAAACTCTTCACAGAACTTGGTCCAATGAGAGTCGCCATAGGATCTGTTTTCCCCTGAAAACTTAGGTATCGAGGATTTGACCTTCTTGGGTAGACCATGTAACCCCCCTTGGGTGTTAGCTTAGCCTAAAGGGCCAAATAGTTCTTCATGGGACCATTTGGGAGAACTTACAGGGGTGACAGGATTTGTAGAGGTCATAGTAGATAAAGTTATATACTGACGCCCACTACGGGTCATCATTAGCTATTTGTGGAGTTTCCAGATGATTTGCTTGAAATCATCAAATAAATAAGGGAATCAACCTAAATGGAGTCACCAAGTAAGCTTGTAAGATAAAGAGTCTAGAGGCAAGGCTTACCGAAAATTTGTCGTCTTGAGGAAGGTTTGACTTAGTGTTCCCCGACAATGACGCCAAAATTTTATCGCATAGTTTGTAGCAAGGATAAAAGGTTATAAATTGGAAATTCAAACTGGCGTAACATGAACCAATCCCACCCAATGTCACCACAATGGGATGGTTATTTCTATTTAGGGTGGTAAGGCCCAAGGGAGACGTCCCCGGTGACCTGGGGTTTTGAGAAGGCAAAGGTTTACAGGATAAAGTAGTTATTCCCCCCTCACAAGTCACCACCGAGAAGATAGTTTGGCCAAAGGACAATAATGAAGTAATACCCCCAAAAGAGATACACCTGTCTGAGACAAAGCAACAATAAACTTATATATGCAAGATTTTATCAATGGGTTAGTACTTCATGTAAATTAATGACTATATGATAAACATATAAGCAATTTGACAATAAATATTGACAAAGTCAATGTTTATAAAATAGCAATGAAACCTATGTCACTTCTTCAATAAATGTTGGAATAATGTGTCATTCAATGCAACAGATCAATACTTCATTCAATTAATTCCTTCAACACCATTCAATTGCTTAGTAACAAAACATTCAGCTGCACTAATGATATTAAATCTCAAGATGACGGCAGCATATAGGGTTAGGAGGTTAGTTTTAGGCTAGGGTTTGATTCAAGATTTTGAGAGTTGTTTGTGATCAAGTTCACTTCAATGCATGAGGTCTTTAGATCAATGCCTTAGGGTTAATGGAGTCAAATAGTGAAGGATTCAAGAGCTAAAGGAGACAAAGGTAAAAATGGCTAAGGACTAGAGGGAGAAGCTTTGAGGTGTTGCTAAGGCAAGGCCTCAAAGTCAAAACCCTAAGGGAGAGAGGCTCACCTTAGTGTAGGATAACTAAGCCTCGGTGCTCTCTCCTCCTTCCTTAACTCAGTGGCAATCACGGCTAGTTGAAGATAAAGCATAAAACCAAGACAAGAAGGTTTGATGAAGGAGAGTGTTGCTACAGCAAGGCTGTATCAACAAACCCTAGAAAAAAAATCGGCCCAAAGTGTAGAAAACCTAGGCTTAAGGTGTCTCCCTCTTCTCAGCTTATGAAAGGTACGGCTAGCAAAAATGAAGAGAGAATGAGAGTGTAGCAATGGCTAGGCTCTCTCCTTATTCAATCAATAGTTGAAAATTCTCTCAATGGGGACATGATACAAGGACCTACTTGTGTGCTTGTCACCTAGGGTTTTGTTCAGAAAAATTATAAAAATATGCAAGAAATGAAACTACAACCATAAATTCAAGAATTTTTGCGGAAAAATACTTACATATCACCAAGAAAAAGCATTGCAAACCCTAGTTGTAACACCTTCCATTAAGAGAAATGCCAAACTATGCCAAGAAAATCCTCCTTCAACAAGTGGGCATCACTAAATCAGCCAATAACCCAAGAGAGCGCACAAATTTCAGACCTCCTTATGGAGTGAGTAAGTTGTGATGAAAAAATGAAGGTGAAAACCCTTCATTTATACAATATCATGACCTAAATTTACATTTTAAGTCATGTAAAAGGCCGACATGGCCAAAATACTAAATCATATTGTTTTTACATTAAAATGTTAAATCAAAACCCTAATCAAGTTGAAAAGAGACATCAAGCCCCTCCAAAGGAGACATTATTTTGTTTTATGGAAAATGTAGCATTTTGGAGAAAAACGTTAGCCCTCCTTGGGCTCCTCCATCATGCCACATGTGCCAATACTGCCCACTCTGCCTCCCAAGATGTCCAATAGGTTGGATGACATCATGGTCATCATGGGTGACATCCTAGGCCTTCCAAGGCCAATGTTCCTCTGAAAGAGAGTCAATCCCCCTAGGTCAAGCTTTGTCAAAGTGCCTATGGTGGAAGGTCCTCTTCTTCTCTGGTGCAAAGCCCCTAATCCATCCTTGTCCTATCTCTGCCCCCTGATGGGGTATCAACATCCACTTGATGGGCTCTTATGCCTCATGGGGGTCCAAACTAATCATCTCCCCATGTGTACCGGTCCAAATGGAACATGTCCACCGGGCATGGTCCTGCACATCAAAAGCTACGCCCTCCATGGGATCATCATTCACAGGGATCATAGCAATGTCAATCACATCTCATCATCAATATTATTAAACATGTGCATAAAATCCCTAATACATCAGTTAACAACTCAAAGACGTTACGCAAGCCTATAATACAAGTCTGGAGGAAAGGACAAGGCATCTTATTGGTCTAGTGTCCACTGGAAAAGGAAAGTTCCCAGAAGAGACCTCATCCAATCCATGTGTTAGCGATATTTCTTGTCTCAGGATTGGGAGTACCAGTTCTACAGTTTGCACAAGAAGCACCTAAGCATATCACAAGAGAATCGTATTTTGTAGCAGCAAGTCAAGCGAGCGAGCGGGAAAATTTTTGTCTTCAGTAGTCGAGAACCATATTCAAAGCAAATTGATGGCCAAAATCTTACAGAGGAGATCGACGAAATCCCATCAGCCGTTAGATATCGAGAAGTTGCACCGGAGTTAACCCCTAGTGTGCAGTGGAGGAGAGCCGGGTTTCGGTTCATCGCAGGATCGAAGTTTCTGGAGGCAGGAAACTCTTACATGAATGAATCGCGATACGCGATTTCCCGACTGAATCAAATTCGTCCGTCAGCAGAGACGCGTGGCGAGAGATCCCGCAGAGTCGAGATCGGGGAACGGAAAGTCCCGTGCACATGACAATGGGAATCGTGATATCCCGATACACGAAATTCCCGACGGAGTTAGGGACTGCAAGTGGAATATAGGTGGCAGGTTTTCGCGACGAGAACAGACCGTTGACATGTCAACGACCATGAGCCATCGGGTTTCGGGGAATCGCGAGTCCCGGGGACTTGTGTATCGAGACATCAAAAATGTTGAAACCCCGACAGAGGTTTGGCTCAGGTCATATCAGAGGTGGTCGCATGGACCATAGTAATAGCCAGGAGGGCTAACCCATACATGTGCTCATCGGAGAATCGGTGATCGGGAGTTCATAGGGTTGAGAACTCTCGACAACGGGGAACACGAAACCTCGAAACCCGATACAGAGTTGGGAAAGGGTCACGGTGAAGTTCAGAAAACCATGAGAAAAGAAGAAGGGACCTATAGGCTGGATCGGGTGTTCATCAGGGATTCCACTCAGGGATCCAAAAAGGCCGCTTCGGTTCAACAGAAAGGAGAAAAAGGGTGGGTGAAGCCTCACGTCACCCATTTATTGCAGAACATAGAGGTTCCGGCTGAAATTTACCCAGGAGGGTCCCTCATATCGGATTTCTTCAGGAAAGCCACGCCGAGCCTCCAACTCACCAGAGGAACCTACACATGCCAATTCAATATTCAAGAGGCTCAACTACCCCCTGGTGTGAGCCATGCTGAATTAAAGAGGCGTGTGATAGGGGAACAGAGGGCAGATTTGATGGAGGCAGAATGACAGCCCATCCTGATAAGAGAAGCTCCTTAACGTTAAGCATTGAATTCGCGATATGATCGCACCTTGAGAGCCAGAGTTAGTCCCAAGTATATGTAGGCATTTTTGCCATTTTTGTAGGTATCGATGGTTGAGCAGAGCTCCCCACTGTAATGTTTTAGCAGCTATTCTAGTTTTCAGCTCATGCATCTGTATTTGAGATATCTCGTTTATGAAAGACAATTTTTCTTGTTCCATTTAGTTTTTGTCTCATGCTTAGAGAGTTCGTGACTGACTGAGTCGTGCGAATCATTACAGTCCTGTTATGATAAATGATTTATCGTTGCATTATTGTATTCTCTGGTTTTTGTATTTAAGTGCAAGAAGACCTTGTGTTTGGATGCCTTCTTCTACAGTTTGTTAGGAACCTGTCGTTTGTAACAGACCTTCACACTCCTTCCATACAAGTCTTCCATCTGTTCACCCTTTACTACACTCACTGTCTAAAGTTTATAAAGACCTCACTCACCCATGCATGCCTGGCCTAGTTTAGAGTTGGAATGATGTCGTTTTGAGTTGGCTTCCATTCAGTCACCCCATCTATAAACAAACCGTGACATAAAAACTGATGGGCGTCAGGCTCTGCTCTTGATAGCAATCCAGGAGTGACTTCCGTCGCCAACACCATGTAAGTGGGTGATGTGGTCAGGGGATGTCCAAACATCTAGGTGCAATGAGGGCCAAGGATGAAAGACATGTTACATGTGGGTACCTTTGTTAGAAGGCAAGTTGTACCTATCCTGGATGAATTCTTTCCAAGCCCATTCTTTCCTTTTATTCTTATTCTTTTTTTGTTCAAGAGATAATCAGGGGACACTTCCCTAGTGTGGTGACCAGTGGTGGCATCGTTACCCACAAGTACTTTCACAGAAATGAGAAGGTTGGCTCGTGATGAGACCCCCTTTCCCTTGGTCATGCAACCAGGAGTCACTACCCTAGCATGGTAACCAGATGGTGGCAATGTCATATTGTTAGGTACCCATGGACCTAATAGGCTGGCTCGTGATGAGACCCCCTATCCTCTATTTAGGTATTGTTTTTTTATTATTTTTTTGAGTCCCCCTTGTTTCTGGCTAAGAAGCCTTTTATTGCTTTCTCGGGGATCCCTGGGCAAAATATCTTGAGGTTTTATTTTTAGGCTTTTGTCTTTTACCAGCTTGATTTTACCTTCTGGGCCTTTAGCCCCTTCTTCCCACGAGATAACGTGCAATCCTTAAAATAGGCCAACCCAGTGTCTGGACAAGTGGAATGGGATAAGAGAGCAAGAAACAGATGAAACAGTGGTGCTATGATGGGAGCGAACGATGGATTTTTTCATAAATCCCCCTAGTGGTAGACCAACACCTACAGACACAGGCTTTCTGGGGAACCCTATCAATCCCCCCAAACATGGTCAAGTGGGCAAGTGTAAGATCCAAGGAGTTCTTAGAAATAAAAGGAATCAGATGCATACATTCAATGGTTTTGATGATCAAAGTGACACATGCCATGATACCTGGAATAATCACCTCATGGAGCAAGACCCTTCTCTAACACAGGACCAAGCCGATGGTGATGGATGTTGTTGTTGCTGACAAGATAAAGATGTTGGAAGAAAGAAAAGGTGGGCCCTCCATGACCATGCTAAAATCAATCCTGCTCTCGGTACTCCATGTGTAGGACCTATGGGCCTCGAGACATGATCTCCTAGTTATACCTAAAAGTGGGGAATAACATCTGGCTCCAACTCGGGGAGATGTGCTCACCGTAGAGCGCATGAGTACCTCAACATCTCTGGCATAACCTGTTGACCTGATCGATCTCAACAGAAGCATCAATAACAAAATTGGGGTGGTAATGCCACCCCAACATACATAGATAGATATACATAGATTGAAATAAAACAATCAATAGGGTAAATGTGAAAGCAAACTAACATGCAATGCAAATGGTATAATACATGAATGCAAGAATTCCTACTTACCTACACTTACCTGTGGATTTAGGTTCCCCCACCTGGGTGGGGTTTAAGGAGGTTCCCACTGACTAGCACTGTGCATCTTTGTCCTTCCAATGTAGATAGGTAATAAGAGTTATTAACTAACTTTCTTCCAACTTTGAAAGGGCCAAGACAAAATTGAGTATTTCCTTTGATATTAGTAGGCTCCCCTTTATTGGCATCCCACATCCATACTACGCCCCCCTCCTTGTACTCTCTGATTTTCAAATTGGTTGTTCCTTGAACAACCCTAGTGTATTGTGTAGAGGGAGGTGGGTGGGATTCTACTGTAAACACTTCTTGTTGGGACAGACAAATCTGTACATCTTCTTGTGCCCTTTTTAGTATCTTCATTGTCCCAACTTCCTTGTTTTTAAACTTGTCTAGGAGTTGTTGGTATTCCTCTTTCTTGGGTCATTTAATGTCATCTTTGTCAGAATCACTAGGATCTTGCACATGAGTTGTAGTCACAGGTACATTCTGGAGACAACCAACAGTTCCATCTTTCAAGAGTACATTCACATAAGTGAGGTCCATCTCAAGAACACCTCCTAGTTTTGAGGCAAACTTCCTAGACAATAATATCCCCCACACATCTAGTATGTCCACGACCACTATGTCCATGTGGATGAATTTATCGGGGTATTCTTTAAGGCAAACTTTGACATTCTCAATCACCACATGTGTGGGTATGGATTTAGACTCTGTTATCCTCGATATCTAGGGATAAATAGGAGATCATGTCTCGAGGCCCACAGGTCCTAGACATGGAGTACCGAGAGCAAGATTGACCTGAGCATGGCCCTAGAGGGCCCATTCTTCTTCTTCTTCACCAGACTTGTCGTATCAACAGCAGCAACATCCATCACCATCGACTTGAACTTGCATCAGAGGAGACTCTTGCTCCATAAGGTAATTGGTCCAAGGTATCATGGTATGTGTCATGTTTGATCATTACAACCTTCTTATATATGCATTAGGTTCCTTACATTTCTGATAACTGCTTGGATCTTACACTAATCCACTTGACCATTGTTGGGGTGATTGACAGGGTGACTTAGCAAGCTTCTATTCATGAGTTTTGGTTAGCCACCAGGGGGGATTTGCAGAGCCATCATCCGCTCCCACCATTCTATCATTTTACATCTTATCTCCCATTCATCCATCCCATTCCCCTAGTCCAGCCATTAGGATGACCTTTTGAGGGTTACACTTTGTCTTGTGGGAAGAAGGGGCTAAAGG
>ML873374.1:0-10306 GCA_009831015.1 Picea engelmannii | reverse complement strand
TGTAAGAAGACCTAATAGAAGCTTCCGCTTCTAGAAGGATCTTCCTCTAGATGCTTCTCTTGATAGACATATTTAGTATAAATAAGGGTCGAGGGTATGAAAACCCTAGCTGGGAGATTATTGTAACAGAGCACTACTCGATTGGAGGTTTCCCCATCGAAGAGGCCTGTGAACATTGCTTTCTGAATCAAAGTGCTATTTCTGTTGTTGTTCTTATATCATTTCTGTGTTATTGTGGAGATTATGCTGGATATATTACTGTTATTTTGCCATTTCTAGCATTTTATTTCTGTTATGCATATTTATTATATTTAGTATCTTGCAGAAAAGAATTACCCCAGATCGACATTCCTGATGAGGGAATGGATCCCTGCCAAGAATTCCAAGGCCCTGATGTAGAAGAAGTTCTTGGGTGTGCCCCCTGTGCAAGAATAGTACCCTGCATAGGAATAGGTTGTCTGAAACCGGGATTGCCCCCAATCGAGAAAGCAGGGGACGAGAAGGTGTTGTTACCAAATGCACTGAAAAAAGGAAACAGTGTCGAACCTACCGACATATTATGCGAAGGTGGTCCTTGACTCCCTGCTCCAAATAAACTATGGTGTGCAGGCGGCCCGACGGAAGGCTGGTGAGTGCCATCGAGCGAAGGGGACGAAGGAGGGATATGACCTCCTCCGTAAGGGAAAGAATTAAAGGGAGCAGAAGTGCCCCCCATGTGGCCTTGCAGAGGAGTGTTAGAACTCCTTGCCCCCAGACCTGAAGTCTGTGAAGTGGAGTAGGAAAGTATAGGACTTGTACCTGAACTAGGCATCCCATATGAGAACAGAGGGCCTGTCACACTTGGTTGGAAAGGGGTTGTGGCTGCCGCCAGAGACAGGATCGGACCACTGTGTGATATAGATGCGGTCGATACCATGGTGGCTCGGACCGGTGACGGTGGGTTAGGAGGTGGAAACTCTCCTGTGGTGACAACTGTAGTGGGATTTGAGGAATTCCCAGAAGGAGTAACAACATTTGTTTCCATTGCTACGTGCGACACTGTCTGGCACTCATAAGGATGAACTGGTACGATGGTGGGTGTCAAAAGATCAATGGTGGAGGTTTCAACTAGACCAAAATATTTCGCTCCAAGGTCTAAAATGGTCGATTCCTCCAGATGTTGGTCGGGTACAATTTCTTGTGACCCGATCGCTTCAAAAGTCCCTTGTTGGTCTAGCTTTTGCCTTAGTGGTGGCGGGGGTGGCTCCAGTGTAACCAGTGGCAGGCCAAGAAGCCTTCGTGATCGATGGAGCTCATAATCCTCCAATGTGTGAGAAGATCAAAGACACTCTAGGGAATTCTAGTCGTTCAAAAACAACAAACACTAAAAAAGTCCCTATAAGATAAGACAGGCAAAGACTAAATTAATTGGAAGAACAGTTACAACAACCAACACTAAAGAAACTTATCGGTGCAAGTGCAACTCAAACATGGAAGAACCCTCTGGGTATACTCTGCAAAGCGTGGCTCGATGTCTGTCCAAGGTACCATGGTATACCCCCACAGTCATCTGTGTATGTCCCTAAAAAATATAGGCAACTAGGTTTCCAGTGCGCGAACAATCACTAGGCGGGTACAATTGAAAGTCGGGTAGACATCAATGAGAAGGGTATCGAGCCCGAAACCTGTCAAGGGTATCGAGAGAAAGTGGTCTAGAAGACAACTGAGGACCTCGAACAGATTCGAGACCCACGAAGCTCCGTGGAAAATGCAATCGACGAAATACCAAGACAAGCCCTCTATATGTGTTCTCCACTACAATTGGTCCAGCTTTGGAGGGGTTATCTCCGCTACCTTTCCGTACGTGACCTCATGTTTATCCCCTGTGTTAAATGGGGGTCCCGAATAACTTTCACGATACTAGACTTGGACACTCCCTAACTCAGACTCCAATGTTTGATTTTAATGTTCTTGAAGAGTTTCCTCTCCAACCTAATCCAAGGCCCTAATCCTGAACTAGTTGATTAAACCTACAAACATAAAAGTCTAATGAATTTTAGATTTAGCGTTAATTTTATGGCTTGTCTTATTTCAAAGGGTATGAAAGTGAAACTAGTGATGTTTGAAAGACGAAAGTAAAAAAGAAACATAAAGCTGGAAACAAAAACCTTCACTTAACACAAATTTTAAACAACAATTTTTTTTTTCTAAGATCTTTGAACAACAAACTCAAAGCAAGATTTCACTCGACTATGAGCTACTTACGATCTAAGTAAACTGCCAAGAACTTATGAAAGCAAAGACTTTTCCCTGGTTACGAATGCCAAACAACACTTTTCAATCAATTAAAGAAATACAAGTTTTTTTTTATTTTTTTTATTTGAATGCTCACAAAGCAAAAAGGGAAAATATCAACAAGTCAAAACCAAGAAAAACTTCTTGCCTAAGTGCAGCTTGCAAAGAATCTCATTAAAAATCACACACTAATAACTTAAAAATGGACTCTCACACTTGTCTAAAAACCTTTCAAAAGAAAATTTTCATGAAAACTTCTAAATGAAATAGAAAGCTATGGATGAGATCAAACCTAAGCTACTGACTGCTATGACAGAGACTCAAAAACCTGAGAGGTATAACTCTTGTCAAGGGAAAGGATGATTGCCTCACCTTCAACAAAAACTATCCTCTGCAAGCACACTGCTGACAGTTCCACAACAAGCATGTGCACGCGAGTTGTGTAGAGTCAGAGGGTGTGTACACGCGTGCTGGCCTTATATAGACCGCATGTATCTCTGAAACTCTGAGACAAATAAAAGACAACAATCTAAACCAGGCAGAGACCACTGATACTGAGAATCAGGTTCTCTTGAAGGCTCAGACACTTTCTTTAACAACAAAAAGAAAACAATGCAAGGAAAAATTCATAGAACAAAACAATCTGAGGTGAAACCTAAGCTATAGACTGCAAACAACAAAGACTAGAAAGAGTTCCAGAAAACCCCTGAGAATGACTAATTCTGAAAGGGAAGAGGATGGCTGCCTCAAATTTTTTTTGGAATCATGCACACTACTGTTACTTCTTCAGCTAGCGTTTACACGTGGGTTGTAAGAAAGTAGGGCGCGGGTACACATGTGCAGACCTTATAAAGGCCGCATTTACCTCTGTGGGTCTCGGAAAAAAAATTATAGTCCAACAAAGAAACAGAGATGACTGGTATGGAAGACCAAAATCTTTGTTAGCTCAGACTTTGCAGAAACTTCAAAAACAGGAAAGGAAACTAGGTTTTTTTTTTTTTTTTTAAATACCCAAAAATATTCCCAGGAACCCTAGAGACCTCCTCAGTATGGTCACCAATTCTGTTGTGGTGGGAAATCCCCCTACAGACTAGCATTTAGGGTTATATTATGCATACAGATGAGACTGAAAGAATCCTACTTTCTACTGTCGTCCCAGACCTAATCCCCATTTCTATTAAGCAAATACATGGCTAGACAAACATACCTTGTTTCGGGCGTTTGATGTCGATCCTTCTTCATGCTTGATCGCTTGTTAGCAACTCTCCTCCTAGGACTGACCTGCATACAAAACAAGCAACAAACTATACATGCATTTTACCTACAGATTAATGGGTTAGAGATTCAAACATATATTCAATAAACTATGAAGAATTCATATAGTGGGACGAGAAAATCATTTCTTTATTAATTTTAATGAATCAACTTACAATGTCGAGACCGGTCATCGCTCCGTGAACTTGATCCTAGGATCCTCTTCAACTGTCCTCCAACTTCTTTGCTCTATATCTCTTCCTGCACAAAGATGGCTAAAGGGTTGGGACAATAGGAATGTGCAATTGGGTAGAGTTTCTTTACTATTATTCTCCTCCTCCAAATGGGACCCCTAACCCTTCTTTTATAGGCTAGAAGAATCTAGTATTTGGACGAACTCTCGGCCATGCATGGATGGAAGGTTTAGTTAACTTACCCAAAGCTGTGTGTTCCATCGACAACTTTCCTTTTTTTGTGCTTTTGTAGGTACACACGGTCTATTTTGGGTCAGATAGTGTGTACACGCATGCAGTAATGGAGTAGGGCATGCAGGCTCTTATAAAAGAGGTTTTTAAGAAGAGTTGTTCAACAGTGCTTTGAAAAAAAAGGAATTTGAGATGGCCTGATGCCTGGTAAGCATGTCTGGTGCAAATTAGGGTTATAACATTGAGTCAATCGAGTTAGAGTCAACTCAAGAGTTGGAGTTTAGTCTAAAAAATTATTACTTCTTTATGCTGTCGATTGTGTCTGTCATGATTGTGTTCATCATGATTTATTATAAAATATGAAGGAGAGTTTAAAGAAAGGAGGGGTTAAACGTGCGTCTTCTTTGAAGGGAGGCTATCCCCTCCACCTATGTAAAGTAAGTCGGTCCTTAGTTGACGAGATTAGATTCTCACCAACATTAGTCGATACTAGTAGATGACATGAAGTTAATCCCTGCACAATCATCCTTCATGTAATGTAAAAATGAAAGACTCCATACATTTCCAGAGAATTGAAGTAGCACAACCATGTTAAAAAGCATCGATCCGACACATACACAGAGCATATGAACATGAATTGAGAGTTTTGCAACAATAGATGATGAGCATGTAGCAATGGATAAAGGCATTCAAGAGAGACGTTTTACACACACACGAAGCACTTAAAGAAAAGATGATGACAAGAACACTGAATTGATTGATCCCCTGAGTACAAGAGTTGCAAAATAGTTTTTGGGTCGTGACAACAAAATAATGGTATGAGTGGCTGATGGCATAGATCCTCATCAATCCCATATAATGAATCCTCTAGCAGCGACAACTTGACAAGAGCGCATGAGAAGTCCAGGTTTGAATTGATCGACCGAGTTGGAAATAAAAACAACTTTGGTGGCCCCGAAAGAAATCATAGTTGATAGAGGTAAGAAAAACATGGAGATTGAGGAGACGTGACATGTAATATATAGTCACTCAGATATAGTTGAGACAAGTCACAATAAACCTTGTATACATCTATCACCCTATCCAGCAGGCGGATGTTGTGGCTGAGTTACCTATGCATACTAGTATGCATGGGTGGTACACAATGAGGATACTTTTGTAACAATAGAGACCCAGGATGTTGCTGAAAACTTGCTTGGGACGAGCAAGGAATTGAGTGTGGGGGAGATGTTGGAAGGCCTCTTAGGCCCTTGTAATAGTCATCATACTTTAAGACATAAGTAAATATAGGAATATATATGTAATAAGGATAAATACGTAAGTAAGCACATGAATGTAACATAAAGGATCTTAATGAATGATTATTTGGAGCGGGTGCAATCGCTCCAACCATCTCTCATATGTATAAATACTCATGAAGATGAATACAAACACAATTGTTTAACCTTCCCAATTACTCTCTTCTTTCGTGAGTATGTGTGTGCTGTGCTTCTAATGTTGTCTCTCTGAATGCCGTTGTAATATATAAGATTACAACACCTGTGTAACAAGTTCATTGCACATATGGAATTAATTGGTTATTCTTTGTATTTCACTAAAATTAAAAAAAATTCAAGAAGGGGGCAGAGATAATTTGGATATCCCTGAAATTATGAAAGACCGGGTTTCAAATAACATGGAAGAATTGATCAGTACTAATGAAGGTTACCAACAACATGGAAGAGAAGTATGAGACAAAAACCCCAACTTACCAACTACTTCCCAGAAGAGTAGTCCAACAAGAACAAAAATTAGGACTAGTCGTATTGAAATGAGAAAAGAAATAGACGAAGTTTCAGATGATGGCGGTGATAAATACCCACCAAGGTAAAATATTGAAAAGTACCATACTGTGTATACCCTTATTAAAATAAAAATAAATACACCGACAACATGATTGAGCATACATGAAACCCAAGAAATTCCATGAGCAATGGACATAGGTGAGCTCATTGAAGAACCAATTTGGTCTTCCCAAAGACTACTAGAAACCAGGGAAATTGTTGAAGCCCTAATTTCCTAGGAACCATAAATCTTCGAGGAAGAATATTTTATCTTGCACCATGCATCCTACAATCGAGTATCCAAAAAGTTGTTACTAGAAAAAGTTAATACAAGAAACAAAAAGTCATCAGAAAAGTGGAAATCAATAATTGAGTTTGATGCAGTTGCACCATCGAAAATTACACAATTCCACGACACAACTAGAGATGCTTTGAAGCGGTTAGTTGATATTATGGCAAGATAAAATTTTGAATTGAAACAAAATATAAAAGAATTAGAAGCGACCTTAATGCCAAGACCTTTATTTCCAGAACCCCTAAATACAATTCAAACAACACTTGTGTTAGAAAACATTCTAGAAAGAATCAATAAATGTAAAGGTTCATCAAGTTTGTTGCAAGCAATAAGAAAGTATGTTGGGGATGAAATAAAAAAAAGAATAGACCTAATTCAAGAAATTTGTGATCTTGCTCAAAGTACTGCCAATTTTTCATCAAGAATTATAAATTTCAAAGAATATCTATAGAAAGATATGGAA
The DNA here is from genome assembly GCA_009831015.1 of Picea engelmannii. NCBI lineage: Eukaryota > Viridiplantae > Streptophyta > Pinopsida > Pinales > Pinaceae > Picea > Picea engelmannii. Next base: position 3,772 of record ML873374.1, on the reverse strand, counting down.
AATGATGAAGTTTACAAGGAGGTTGTGAGTACATTCCCGGCCAAAGTTTCGAGCTTAAGCGATGCCCATAGAAAATAATAGAAACTTCCTTCAACTACCCAAATGAAATAGATCAATGCATGTTGGTGGAGGAGAATACAAAATTTGAGAGAAATGATAAGTGAATTAGATGTTTTAAAAGATAAAAGAGGTGATTTATTCCTTAAACTTGTTGATATTACAAAATAACTTGATGGTCCTAATCTATTAATGGATACAATGCTATTATCAAAGGAAACATTAATAAAACAACTTAATGCATTAAAGGTAGCTTGAGAAAATGATTTTACCAAAACAATAGAGTTTTCCAAAGAAGAAGTTGAAAGATGGTTAGTTTGGTATATTAATAGAAATGATGAAGTGGATGACACGTTGCACCAATCGGGTATGGACATGAGAGAATTTAAAAATGAATTATTCGAGATCAAAACTAGGCATGAGATCACTGTCGCTCCTTTGAGGGAATCTATTGAGGAGTGGTTAAGAAAAACATTAATCAAAATCACCGAGCCAGAAAATCAAGAAATAGTTGCAGCAGTTATGCCACCTCAACCACAATAAGCATCAATAAAAGAGGCACCTCCAAGTAAGTAAAGGGTTACATAAACTTTCCATCATAGTGAGTCAGGAAATAACTTTGTTTCTCCTTTTTAGTCTATATTCTTCCACAATCATTTGTCATACTGCCTTCTGTTTCTCAGTTATATGTGAAAACCAGGCTAATCCTTGATTTTTTCCCTCTCATCTTCCAAGTCTTTTCATTTCATGGTCCATGGGAGCCTTATCCCTGTCCTCTTTGAAGGGAAAACAAATTTTTTTACTTTAAAGACATTTGCTTTGTATTTAAAGACTTATATTATTTTTGAGACTCCTATAGAATTATCTTGGGATATTACATTAGTGTATTCTCAAAGACTTTGATTTAAAGCTTGATATTTCAAATGTTATCCATCATAATATTTTTGGTGTTTAGTGAAATGATCATTTAAAGTTCTTTGCCATATGTGGTCCATATTTCTTGTCTCCTTTATGTGGATATTGTTTACTGCTTTGATGAATGTTGTGATGGAAATATCAACCTTTTATTTATCATACTCGTTTGGTTTATGAATTCTGTAACATATTATATATAATCTCTTTGGAAGATACATGGTCCCAATTTTAGGTATTGCTTTGAATGTGAATATTTGTTTTCAATAAGACCGGTCCTTCTCAAGTTTTGTTTATATTTCTATATATAATTTTAAAACAAGAAGAGGAGTCCCACCTCTATAAAAATGCAGGGGGAACCATATCCTCGTGAGGTTGACCTTAAGACCGTAAAACAATCTTTTATATCAACACCCTACAAGGAGGGATCCTCAAGTAAAAGAATATTTGCAAAAAGAGTACTAGAACAAGTCTCTTTCTAGCCATTATATAGAGATTCATATTTAATAATTTATATGCAATTTGTACTTGAATGTAATAGACTGAGTGATTTACCTTTAAGGGTTAAATATTGATGGTATATCAACATTTGAGGGAAAAATTATTGCATTATTGTTGTAGAGAACAACTATGAACCATTGAATGAATAGTAGAGCCCTAATCATTGTGGTCTATGATATAGTAAATTGGTAATTGAGCTAGTTTTTCTACTTGTTATCTATTCCTTAGTTGTGATTGAAATGTTTCAAGTGCTAGTATTGTTTATTTGAGCATATATAAACATACATAGCATTGTAACAAAAAAATATGTGATTATTGGAATGAATATGTACTTTTGTTGTTATTATCATTAATCCTTGTGGAGTTTACAAGGGGATTACATGATCAATGGGGTTAGATTGATAAGTTATTATTAAAATATAGAGTTTGTATCTTAGTGACTATATATACATATATGAAGAGTGAAGCTCAATTGAATATGACATATTTTATGTTGTTACTTTGATTGTTGTATTGATTTAAGAAAAAAATAATTCTACTTTTGGATGCCACGTGCTTTGTTTTAGGTTAACATCCCAGAAGGGCGTTACAATTTTGCACTTTTGCGTTGATTCCTTGAGCTATTGATGAATCCAAAAACATTCCCATGTATGCATGGATAATGATCTATGTATACATAATACTTTAATTTTCCCAGTGAATTCAAGCATATACTCTAGTTAGACATAAAATATTTGTATGATGTCAATCCACGATAATAGTTTTTCCTATAATGGGGTCCATAAAAGGGTATTGATGTAACCTCTACTTGGTGAGGAATGCATGGCATGTGATAATGATATAAGCCTAAGTTTGCTAATTGGATTTTAAAAGGATAAATCATGAAATTGTAGTCACAATATGACAAAACCTCTCTTATAATGAGAAACACACTAAATGTAGGCCATGCATCATATGTGGATCTATTGCATGACTATATATATAGTGAAACCAAGTCAAATGTGAAATTTTAATTGACACCAATTCCTTCCAAAGGTATAGGTTGATTGGCAAGAGGCTTGTATAATTTTTGTATTCTTAGAGAGTTTTCCTTCCTAATGACTTTACCACCTTTTACACCCTCAAAATAGGGGGAATATTTGGAATTTTAAGACTCTTCGGTATTTTAGAAATCTTTAGATGGCTGACTTACATTGCATATTTAGTTGGATGAGACTTTGAGGAAGGGATGAATCTCTATGCACTCTACATGACCTATAGGTTTGCAACAATGGTAGGGGGCACATGCCTATAAATTAGAGTTAGTCCATCACTTTGATAATGTTCCATGGTGATATGTCATCTATGGTTCTTTAGTCCATTGTATTTGAAACAACCACACACCACTAATGCTTCATAAAAAAGTTGCAAAGGATCATCTCCATTTACCTTTGAATTTATTTCTCTACTAGAATATGGCATATCCCAATTTTTTGGATATTTTTTTAATCTTGGGGCACATTAGGTGTTGATCAAGGTTTTTTGTGCATATATATTCTAGTTAAAACCCTTCAATGTTTGTTTCCAATCTAAGGATGAACTATATTAGGATCATAAGATGGGGAGCTATCACTAGTTTCCAACAAATCATATACATATATACATATACACATATAAAGATGACCTAGTTAATTTTCCTAGTCATGATACATATCACAACTCAAACATCCATTTTGAATGCATATCTGATGAAAGAGCATCGTCAACAAGCCTACATGGAGAGACAACTTAGCACCTTAGTGCACTATTGAATCATTTCAGAATCTTAACCGCTGACTTTTTTATTTTATTTTTTATGATCGAAAACTGAAGAAGATCAAATGCTTGGAAGATGAATGATCGTGAATGATCTGGGAGTTTCACTCCTAGACTTTAATGTAACGGAAATTAAGTAGAAGTTAATTTTTTTCTCTAGTAGACGAGTAGTCGGCGGTAACCTTAAGAACCCTTTGAAATAAATAGAGGTTTTGTATGCCCGAATGAGTCTGCTGCAAGTTAGTAGGATATTTCCGTGATTTAGTCATTGTTGAGTTTTTAGTTGTTGTTTTATCATAGCTGTAGCCATTTACTTTTGAATGAATATAACAAAGAAAAATTGATCCAATGCATTGTGTTGCCATTGTTTACAATATTCTATTATTTTGTTTTCATGAATGAATGAGTTGTGTTGTTGAGTATATGAAACTGTGAAGTGTTTAGATAAGTTTCGTTGGTTTCTCTTCATCGAGTTCATGCAAGGTGTGCATACAGTCCGAAAGGAGTG
>WSFP011456014.1:0-18743 GCA_009831015.1 Picea engelmannii | reverse complement strand
AAGGTGTCTCATATTTCATTACTTAAGAAATATATATACCTGATGCTAATCATGTAATCGATTGGAATATGATTCAGGTGGAACCAGAAAGTGTCCTGCAAGTGCATCCTGTGCGCATATTGGACAGGAAAATAAAACAACTCTGGAATCGAGCTATGGATCTTGTAAGGGTCCAGTGGACCTAGTACGACCCTGAGGATGCGACATGGGAGCATGCATATGTTATGCGGGAAGAGTACCTACATCTTTTTGATTTTTTTTGAAAATCTTGCAGATGCTGTGTAAAGTTGCACTGAGGACAGTGCAAAAATAAGGGGAGGGGGATTGTAGTGTCCCCAAGGCCGAGCCCCATTGTAAACCATGTTTGGAAAGGAATTGTAATTATTTTTTATAGGTTGGTGAGCCAAGTTTTTATAAGCTGGAGGCTTATGTGTTGTTAGGCCAGGGAGCCTGAGTGTTGAAGGCCAGGAGCTTGATGTTGTATATGTAATCACGCAGAACAATTAATAAAACATAAACACCGCCATGTGCAGACTGACCACGATGAATGAGTGAAGGGGGACTGAGCGTCCATAGAGTGGGCAAGGAATTAGGGGCTTTAAGGTGGGAAAAGAGGCTAAGGTTGAGCCTAGGGGCTAAGCCCAGGGGGCTTAAGCCTGGGAATAATATTTTAATATTATCCCAAAAGACATGTGCATTTTATGTTGTATCCTAAGTTTCTGGCAAGGGGAGAACATGCAAGGGAGATGCGTGCTGGTGGAACACATGCAGTTTCATGGGTGACAAGTGTCAACCCTGACGCATGCAAATAAAATGGCCAGGGTGAGCCGTGAGAAGGGTTCCTCCCCCATTCTACCCGATTGTCTGAATGCGTACGGAGCCCTGGATAGTACTACCAAACCGACTCCTGCAGAGAACCTTCATGCGTCCCTGTGATTTGAAAACTTTGTGTCTGGCTCTAAGGAAATCGGTGTATATATTCCCTGAACGAGAAGCCTGCGTGGATTTGCGAAAGAGTCTATGTTTGTTCTGGAAAGCTGGTATACCCTTCTCTGTTCTAAACCGGGGAGTCTGAATCGACCCCTACGTGGACGACTCGTCATGCATCCTGGAGAATCCAGAATGTGAGTCTATTCCGTGTTGCCAAATTGAGAAAACAGAAGTGTCTCGTCCCTGCTAAGCCTGGTTATACTGTTGCACCTGTCTGGAGCTGCCCTCGGGTGTTCGTGTCTGGATTCCCGTGGAATGTGGTGGATGTGTATTGTTTGATCCTGTGTGGCTTGTTGGCCAGTTTGTAAAACACTCTCTCCAGGTGAGAGAGGTGGTTGAAGATTGGAAGAATAGGTTGTTGGACCTATGAGCGACTCCCTCCAGGTCAGAGAGTGCGCAAAGGAAGGAGAGAACTCCTAGAAGGAACCTTGTAGCTGCCATAGAGCCCAGAGTCTTCTGGTCTGACCTGTTCCTATAACCCAAGGCAAGGGAGATTAGCAGCCGAAGGACTGTCCAGGTGACAGAGAAGGTGTATACTCCTGGGGTGGAACAAGCATGTGGGGAATGAGGGTCTATGGGCAGTGAGCGTGGGAGGTTCCTTGGAGAGAATTCCTTCCTTGTGGTTGTGTGTTGTTTTCCCTGTAACCTCAGCCTAGCCTAGATTTCCTTGACTTGGGGTGGAGCTTAGTCTCAGCTTGGGGGTGATCCATTGTTGAGCTGATGAGCAATGCAATCTAAGGCTGGGAGGTTCGTGGAAGGCCTGCACTTGGTTGGTGGAATCTACCACTGTTAAAAGATAAGTATTTGATTATGTTTTGATCATGTTGTGCACGACTCTACCGTTTATGTTATCATGATTTCCAATGTGTATATGAATTAATATGGAATGCTATGGTTGTTAATTATAGCAGTAAATAATATGTTTTACTCTGAGCTTGAATGTGTTTAATTGTTGAAAGCATATGGATCATATAATACCTGTACAAATTATGTATAGAGTGGTGTTATAACCTTCTCTTAATAGTGATTAAACCTTGGTAGCTGAAAGGGTGTGCTACATCTGTCTTCACTACCAAATTTTCTACCATGGGTGATCTCCAATCCACTTGATTGGTTTCTCCCTATAACACATAAGCTATCCCTTCCATATCACTCTGACCCCTCTTTGAAGAATCACTACCTTTGAACATGATCCTAGAAGCCTCCTGCTTCTGAGCATATTGCATGGCCATTTTGTACCATGACTCCTTGACATACTTGGAAGGATGTTCCTTCCCACCTGAACCTAGATGATGAATCCCTTTGAGCATCTCAACCTTCAAATCCTCTCGCTACCTATTCTGTGCCACTAACATTGATCCATGATCTAATATCCCCTTGGATATTTTTAGAGGCTCATGTCCTAGGATAATGGTTCACCTAAGGAATAAAATCAACAAATAGCCATGCCATACAAACCTCAATATCAACCCTTCAATCTTACTAGTTGACTCTTATCTCCCTTGTTGCCCCTTTGTTCCTTTCCTAGAAACCTGCCATACACACTTGTTTGCTCCATATATGAGTCACTGCCTCCAATAGATATGTCATCCTATGATATCTGGATGAAATTCCTTCTTCACCCATTTGAGATCCCCTTGATTCACTATCCTTCGTGGCTCAAGCACTTGAGAAAAAGTGTCTTTGCTCCTAAGTGGATGACTCAGGCACATGAGCAAAAGTCTCTCTATTCTCCTATGTGCTTTCATGTGGTTTAGATATCTAGATGGAAGTCCTTCTCCACCTATTTGAGATCTCCTTGCTGACTACCCGTCTTACTTCCATTGCTCGACAAGCCAACCAATAGAATTTACCATTGAAACTGCCTCTGTACTGTCCCTATATGAACCTGTACGTGACTGTCACCACTAAATCCCACACATGTACACTTTTTTTCTCAAAGCCTCTCGCATGTGTATGTGATTGTCCCTTCTATGACCTGCGTACACCTACGTACACTTACAAAACCCCCTTTTCTTCCTCAATATTGTTGTTTCCTAGAAACTAGTACTTCGATTTATGCATGTTGGTTTATAGATCTTCTAATATCTCCTATAAATTTGATAGATATGCTACAAAATATAGTGGATTTATGCTTAGTCCTTTAAGAAACCACCTTGACACTCGTGATCCCATCGATTTGGTCACTCAGATCTCAAATATTTTTCACTGTGCATCTTGAGATTGAATCCCTCTCATAGAAACCTTGCTATGATACCATATTGATTTTCCTCGATTCAACCCTCAGTATGTTGAAATATCTCATACCCAACACCCGACAGTTAATTCCAAATAAATCACTTATTGAATTAAAACATAGCCTAGTAATCAATCAAACATGCAACAAAAGCATAAACTAGGAAACCAAAAATATCACACACAAGACACCAATATTTTCGGGTATAAACCCCTGGAAAAACCTTAGAGGGAAAACTAGTTCCAAGATGCTTTTATTTGGTCAAATCAAAGCTCCCATAATAGAGAAAATGACCGACTAAGAGAATATACACTGCAGAAAAACTTGGCAATCCATGTGTTGTTGTACAACCCTATACCAACATGATTTTAGAGGTGTACATGCCTTTCCCTAAAAAAACCCACATACGTACACCACTGTCTCCACTAAAACCCGCATACATGTACGTAAATAATGTATGAACACTTTTGTATGGTTCACCCCTTTCCTATGGCTTCAATCAGCTGAAACCCACCCGTGGTTGCCTCTGCTCTCTCTTTTGCTTGACCTGTTTGATCTCTAGATGGAATTCCTTCTCCACCTATCTAAGATATTGAATCATAGTCCTTTGTGATCCAACCCCTTTTTGCATCAACACTAAGATGAAATCTCTTCACACAACCAATAAGATATCCTCACTCATGTGTAAGCAAAAGTCATTCTTTGCTTCAACACTCTCCACACTTGCAAAAGTCCTTCTTTGCTAGGCCCAACCTTGATCTCTCATCAAGTTATCCGATCTCAACATCTCACCAAACATCCCAAACTTGGTATCTCACCAAAGGTCCCCACATTGGTCTCTCACCAAGGGTCTCTTGATCTTAGCATCTTGCCAAATATTCGACCTTGACCTCTCATCAAAGTGTCTTCCTCCTTCACCCTAGCCTTTCTTTTGTAATCAAGTTATAACCTAAACCTAATCTCTAAAGTGATTGGCGGTTGAGATTACTTTTCACACCCACTTGAGATTTACATGCTAAGATTACATGCTAATTGCTTTTAGCACTTTCCTTAAATAACTCAACTAACTAATTACATAATTAATTAATAAAATAACTTTACTTTAATAATTCCTTTAACTAAAGTAAACTCAAGGATAGAAGGCTTTGAATGATTTCCACATGCTAGACACAAGCCAATGTGGAAGTATCTATCTGATGCTACCACTAATATCGACAAGTGATCCATGTCAAAAGCATTGAATCCTTAATCCATCATTCTGAATAAACTATAGTTTGAAAAATCAAGCTTTTGTATAAAACATAATCATCACAAGAAAATTGAAGTCCGACGACCATAATCAATATAATAAACAACCTCGCCCTAGGGGGAATCAAGAGAGTCAAACCTCTCACCAACAACACGCATGATAAACTTATTTTTGGCTTTAGACCGATCAAGATAACCCTTGGGGATTAAGGTCTTGTCAAGGTTGCTAGTGTGAATCCACTAATGCCTCTCCAAGTCAAGTTTTTGAGTAGGATATAACATAATTGAGTCCTTTGTAATTTTGAGTAAATATTTAGTTATATTTCATTGAGAGACTGGAAACCCCAACTTGGAACTTGTTGGGTATAACATTGCTCAATTTTGTGATCTTGCTTTGTTCATTGTATGAATGATTTTGATTATTTTTTTTTTTAACCTAATAAGAGTTAGAGGCATAAGGGTAGAGACACATGAAACCTTTTATCAAGTAAATTAGGAGGTGTTTGATGGTCACAAACTTTGCATTAGAGTTGTAATGTTTTCTTTTTGAAGGTTTTATTTGCAACACTTGGAGGCTTTGTTTGCAACACATTGTTTTTGGCATTGAGACATTTGAAGATATTGTTTGGATTAGGATGGTGAGTATTAAAGACATGTCTTGGTATGTATGTTTTCATAGCTTGTCATAGCCATTGTATAATCATTCTAGAGTTAAACTGTGTAGATAGTTTTGAAACGTCAAACATTTCGAGTGGACACTCCACCCATCATCAAGGACAAGATAAACTGTATGGTTAGAAAAGAGTATGCTCCTATGTAGGATTTAAAAAGTTGAAGAACAAAAGGCAGTCTTTGGCATTGAAATGTAGAAATTGAAAAGGGAACGTTGAGAAAATGGATAAATAATAAATTATAAATTAATAAGATGATAAGCGGTTAAATTATATATATATATAAATTAAATTAAATTAAATTAATTTAAATTAAATGAGAGTGGATAAAGAAATGATTAAAGGGGAAGAGAGAGATAAAAGCTGAGCTAAGTATTAAAAGAGACCAGGCTAAATAATAAATTAATGGGATGACATATGGTTAAATAACAAAATAATAAATTAAATTAATGAGATGACATATGGAAATAATAAAATTATAAATTTAATTGAATTAAATTAAATTAAAAGACATCATCTAAAAAATGAGGGGTTAAAGGAAGAAAATCGAAGATTTTGGTTAGAAAAAGCGAGAAAAATGAAATAGATTAGATTAAAAAGAGGGGTTTCAAGTGTAGTTGAGTTTGGAGCCATCTTCGTGATTAAAATTGTTGGGTTGCTTTTAGATTTCTAGGGTTTGTCGAATGATACAGGATGCGTAATGGGGTGTTGAGGCCAAAATTTTGGTTTGGTCAAAGCATATTATATGCTTATATTTAATGGAATCTTCCGCAATAGCTGACTTGGTGATCCAGATGTGGTGTGTGTCAGCTATGTGCTCTTTGAGCCCAACTTTGAAGGATTTGTTGGTTTGGTCTATGTATGATTATCTTCAAGAGCAAGGGATTTGGTAGATTCCTGAGCCTAGAATAGGGTCATATTTGTCCTTGGCCATTTTGAATAGTTTTTTAAGGGTTTTACATGACTTGAAAAAGTTTTTGATATTTTTCTTGGTCATAATTTTTGAAATGTGATCTATGATGCCTTAGTTTTGACGATTCAAAACTATCTACATAGTTTAACTCCACAATGATTATACAACATCAAAAACATAATTAGTATTCTATAAACTTTAATTAATATTGTCCCTAAAACAACAATTAATTGAAAAATGTTCACCACATTATGTGGCTAAATATATGCACACCATGCACAAAAATATTGATCTACTTCATACTCAATTGATGAGTTAAGAAATCACCTTGGAAAAGTTTTAAAGATAAATATAACTGTAATTGAGTAGGAGTAGTGTTGGGATGGGATGGGATGGGATAATGGGTGATATTTATACAGTAATCTTGATTACTATTTATATTATCTTCTTCTTCTTCTTCTTTTTTCTTTTTTCAATTTTATGAAACTTATTTAATATAAGTCATTAAAATTTAGTTATTTAAATATAAATTAATAATAATTTAAATTAAATATTTTCAAATATTTTTTTTAGAGAAATATTATTGGATTATTTAAATTTATTAAAAATTATTCAATCTTTATGGAAATGGAAAGAGATTAAAGAAAATATGTATTATTGACTTATTTTATCTCATGTAACTCACATAGCAACTCAACATATAAATATGGGGAGGACTACCCAATTGGCTGGTTTGATGGACAAATGCCACTTGCAGTGGTGCTAGAGGGATTATCAAAATAAATAATAACTTCTACATTAAATGGAATTTTAATTGTGGCTCGGGTACCAACACCAGAGCTGAATTACTAGGCGCATGGGCCACACTCTTCATGGCTTCCAGATATCATTTTGAAGCACTTTAGGTTCTTGGAAACTCCAAAATCATCATTGAGTGGCTAAACAACATGGGCAACCTACAAACCATTTCCCTCCAAGCTTGGAAGGACATAATCATAATTCTTCTTCCCTCATTCAAAAGTCTTAGTCTTAACCACATTTACCATGAGCAAAACAAAACTGCAGACATTCTATCCAAGGCTGCTCTACTAAAAAAAGAGGGCATTCTAACATACAACATCCGGCTTGATGGCCATGGGGGCCCTCCCCAACTCCTAACTCTTTTCTATAGTTTCTCTACTCTTCCTTTTTAGTAGTCTTTCTCTGGTTTTGGATCTATTGAATGTCCTCTCTAGATCTCAGTATTTAGCTTACTCCTTTTTTGTAAGTTTTCGATCGATAGACTTGGCAGTCATTATTCTTGATACATTTATTGTATGATCTTTCCCCAATTGTTGGTTGAGAGACCACTATGAGCGAAAACATCATCAACTAATACTTTACAATGGTCTTGGAACTCTTTGTCCAGAAAACATATTATATTATTAATATAATCGAGAAATTTTTCCGTTAAAAAAAAATAAATTGTGAAAATGTATGAAATTAATATTAATATTTGAACTTTCTGAAAAATTGTAAAATAGGAAAATCCTAAAAAATTATGTATTAATGACTTACTGTAACTCACATAACAGCTCAACATATAAATATGTTCAAGTAAATTGTGAAAATGTGGAATTATTATTAATATTTGAATTTTTTGAAAATTTGTAAAATAGGGAAATCCTACCATGTAGAAAAACATATAAATATGGTCAAGTAAATCGTGAAAATATGTTGAACTAATATTAATGTTTAACATTTTTGAAAAATTATAGAAAAAATTATAAAAGAGGGAAATCCTACCATGTAAAAGAAACAATTAGATTGACACAAATAAGATCAAGTTGAAGAAAAAAATAGATTGACACAAATAAGATCAAGTTGATTTATGAAACTTTGATCATATTTGTTTGTGAGCAAAAATATTTTAATTTTATTTTTTTGAAATATACTTGTCCGTTTAGTATTTCTCTACTACTCATAATAAATAGGATTTAACTTCAAAACTTTGTTAATATAATTACAAAATATTTACCTATCCTTTAAAGAATTAAACTTGATAAAAAATAACATTTTTTTTCATAATTATTTAGTTGTTAATATTTTTTAAATTCAATATTTTTTTATTAAAAATTATATTTCCACTTATTACAAAAAAGATTATCAAATCATATATCGCTCCCTAATAAACACTTAATTTTACAAAATTTTAACCTATTTGATATCTTAAGAAAAGAGAGCCAGCGTGGCCCACAAGATATAGTCATGGATGAAATGATAGCACGTCGTTCTCTTAGAGGGTCGGCTTTCTAGGTGTTTTTGTCTATACCCACCTCCCCTTGTTCATCTTATTATAGGCTTTGGCTTTTAGGTTGAGACAATCACATCATTGCAAGAATGGAAAGAGGCATGATTGCAGGAATATAATGGAAAGAAAGAGGCCACGTTTATATCTATAAACTTACTATTTATGTATAAATAAAGCTAAAGCCTAACTGTTTTTTTGGTGTGGTGAATGTTTCTATATGCATAAATAATTATATAAATAAGGGTGTATAAGACATTAAATGTTGTATCAATATGGAATTTGGTTTTGTAGTATATAACACATCATGTATGTTAAAAGTCTTGTTGATATGTTGGAGTATATAAGTTATTATTTATTTATATTGTAAGTTTTTTTTGTTGACTTAGAAAAAATGGTTTTTAACGTATGTTTTTGTAGTTATGTGATAATATTTTTTTCACTTATCGTTTTATGTCTATATCTATAGACTTACTATTTATGTATATATAAAGTTAAAGCCTTATTGTTTTTTTGTGTGGTGAATGTTTTTATATGCAGAAATAATTGTATAAATAAGGGTGTATAAGACATTAAACTATAGACTTACTATTTATGTATATATAAAGTTAAAGCCTTATTGTTTTTTTGTGTGGTGAATGTTTTTATATGCAGAAATAATTGTATAAATAAGGGTGTATAAGACATTAAACGTTGTATCAATATGGAATTTGGTTTTGGAGTGTATAACACATTATGTATGTTAAAAGTCTTGTTGATATCTTGGAGTATATAAGTCATTATTTATTTATATTGTAAGTTTTTTTTGTTGACTTCGAAAAAATGGTTTTTAACATATGTTTTTGTAGTTATGTGATAATATTTTTTCACTTGTCGTTTTATGTGAAAGTATTTAGTATTAATATTGTTAGTGGTTTTGGTGTTATGCTTTGTGTATTTTTTTTACTTGTATATATTGTTGCAAGTTATCTTGTTATGGCAACATAATTCTATGTTAATATTTTGTTTTAAATTAATAGCCATCTTTTCAATTTTGTCCCTAATAATATTGTTGTTGAGTGGGTGTTGTGAATAATCCCTATACATAACCATACATAATTATTGCAAGATGAAATTGGCATAAGGCATCATGCACATCGAAAGATTTTCCAATTGAAAATTTAGCTTTGAGGTGCAAGTCTCAAGGATATGATTACATCCTCTTTTACTCTAATCCTTGCATCACTAATGATTTTGGTGTCATGCTTTATGACCTTTTTTAATTCATGTTAATTATCTAAATGATGTTACATGCTATATTATATCATTGACGTATTCCTATATGTGAATTTCATTCTACATTAATTCTTTTTTTTAATGTAACATCATTCAAAGCTTTAGTGTCATGTATCCTCAAAATTCCTTTAATGTTATGTATCCTCAAAATTCCAAATCAATAAGAACTATATCTCCCTACATGATCAAATTGTGGAAAATAAACATCGCTCTCAATCCAATACACCTTTCATATTTTGATCACATACTCTTTCCTCCCCATCCATTCATTATTAATAGACATTAGTAGACATTAATTCTCTCCATATCAACATAAAGATTGAAAAATAAAATAAAATAAAATTACACCCTTCCTTCATATTCTGATCACATACTCTTTCATCCCCATCCCCATCCATTTGTCATTAGTGGACATTAGTAGACATTAATTCTCTCCAATATAGAGATTGAAAAATAAAATAAAATAATACATAAAAATTGAAAAATAAAATAAAATAAATATATTAAATAAAAATAAAAGTTTAGAAAAGTCGTTGCGAATCTTTAGTGTGAAGAAGATGGGTGCATTTATCCACAATAATAATAATAACAATAGAATATGATCTCACAAGCGCATTAATTCCAAAGCGAATAACAAAATAGTACAACTCATTCAGAAAACATTACACATTTACGCATTGGTTTTCAATATTTTTATAATTTTGGAACGTCAAATTATTCTCTCTGACTTGAAAATCAAACGTAGAGTAGGCGTTCATTATTGTTTGTTCATTTTAGTGGTGAGACTCCCACTTAGAAGCTTCCGATGTCGCTTAAACGTATGAGTTCATCCAATCATGTTCAAATAAATAAATTATCCTAGAGGGTTTCTTTAGGGAGGGGTATTTGTACATATCATTTGTCATGTCCAAAATTCTTTTCATTCTTAGTGATGTGTAAAAAGGTGATTCATCAAAAATTTGATGATGTGTAAGAAGGTGATTYAGATTTTTTTTTTTTGAGTTGATTGTGATTGTGATTGTGATGGTTTCCTAATTGAGTWTTCATCATGTTTAGTTTATGGCCTTTCCTCTTTCAACAATTTTATTGAATCCTTGCATTGGGTTTTTATCATATTTGGAAGATAATGTGATGATACTTTATAGTTGAACAATGAAACGTATATGCATGTGTTCTCTRTCAAGATTGGTGTTTTGAATATTGAAAAGTGTGTTTTGAATATTGAAAARTGTATAGTCAAGGTTACAAATAACAAGTGCAAAGAATTTCATCTATTATTCAAGTTTMTGTAATCTATAACATCGTATTCATTTTGATTATATGAGCGACATCACCTTATATGAGAGACACCACCTTTAACTACTCATATTATCTTTACATGTGGAATCCCTATACATACATGCATCTTTTATCCATACTAAAACACAACCGTGCCACCATTGGTTGGCATGCTTTGAAGGCATTGCATCCATATAAGATATTGCCTTGATTTTGGTTTCTTTGATATAGAGATGCTATTACTCCATTCAAGTAACTAGGTAATATGCAAAGCATCTTTCTTGAATGAAGCATAAGCATTAACTAACACAATAGTTGAATTTTAACAYTAATAGGGTTTACTCTAAAAATCAAGGGGCCTTAAAAATCAACAAGGGGCCTTARAGTAGTTTGTCAATTTTTTAAGAACTTGGATTTGCATCTTATAGGTATCTAGTAAGTAATTAGTCATTAATGTGCTTAGCAAAATTGGTGAACCTTTAGGTTCATGTGCAACGTGTTCTAGCATTATGGTACTTTTGTTTTACCCTTAGAATTGAAATATTACACCGGGTATTCATTTAGTGAACCTATGATATAGCGCGTGCGTTCATGAGATATTAAAGAATACTTCTATTTTCACTAGATATTGAAAAATATTTCCCAAAGTCCTTTTTTTGAACCCCCTCCCAATACATCTTTCCAATAAAAAAACCCTTATTTTTACTACATATCTCCTATTTTTACCAGATGCTACTTTTTATACCCCCAATACTTAAAAATTCCCTCATACCCCACATCCCTCGATACCTACAATATATTGATCCTATTTTTCACAATTTAAAAACCCCCTTTATGAATAAACACGATACGATATTGGTCAACAAGATGAAACCCTGTGAAATATTACAACTTTTGGTTAAATAAAGGGTAGGGTTCATAGAAAAAGTTGTGCAAAGAATTATGCAATATCTGAGATTACATCTTCCCAGATTCATCGCGCTAGAAAGGTAGTTGTTAAATTTTCCTGAAGTCCAGACCCAAAAATATTATAAAGGATAATCCATTTTAGAGTCGATTCCATTCAAGAGCTTATACGAGTCCAAGAAAATATGAAGTCCAAGAACTACCTAAGACTAATACGTGGACCAATCAAAGAGTTCTAGGTGGAAGTAGGGTCTTGGGTACTTAAAGGATTAAAGAGCATTTTGTTTTACCAATCGACTATGTAAAGAGATCCATACTTAGTGAAAATTTTACCTATTTCCGTAGATGCTTCAGGTTTGTTTTGTTGATGGTATTATATTCCTTATGTTTTATCATATGTATGAGTCTTCTCCCTAGACCCAATGGTACATGTACTTGCAACTACAAGAATTTGGGCAATTTACCAATAAAAAATGTCCAAGTCATATCTCTACCTTGACAATCCTCCAAACTGAAATGGGTTCTTTTGTAACCAATGGTATCAACTTTGGATGTTTTAGGGTTCGTAATAATAGTCTTTCCAAAGGATTATGGAAACATTATTAATTTGAATGTATCCTTGAAATTTCAACATGTTTAAGTTGCATATTCTCTAGTTATTTTTTATGTGTTAAATAAATGTTATTTTTCATGTGTAATGTATGCTTGATGATGTGGCAAAGTGATGATGTGGATAGTGGACATGGCATATAGTGATTTGATCAGTTTCAAAATGGGGTAGTCCCCTTGTAGGTCTTGGCAATACTGGAGGACAAGCCTTAGTATTGGGCATTGACATGAGTTACCCCAATTCCACTTTAGGGAAGGTCCATCAAAAGACCCAACAAAACTTAAGGCTTCACTTTTAGTGTTGGGGGTTTTGAGGAGTTACCCCCAATTCATTTGTTGGGGTAAACCCAATAGAGGTTTGATTGCATTGGAAGGAGCCTTTGTGTTATGGGGATATATAGGGATGACCCTTGACTTTCCAGTGGGGAGACTCTACCAAGTGCTCAACAACACTAGGAATTCCCCTTTGCACTCAATACTCCATAGGGTTTACGCTAACCCATTGGGAGAGACAACCCCTCTAGGAGACCTATTGCAAAGGAACAGAGACCCCACCAAAATTACATTAAGCACCTTCCACCTATGACCATACAACACATGGAACAAATGAAAGGGCCAAAAAGGTTTCAAAGGAGCCTCAAATAATTCTACAACTAATGAGAGGTTATCACATGGAAAACACAGAAGGACATAAATTTTTTGTCTCTTGCACTATAATTCCTAGGCATTTTATAGAGGATTTTGATTCAAAATAGATATAAACTCTTGAATGGTTGTAAGGCTCAGTACCTGCAAGAAAATTCGACAATTTATGAAGGTTAGACAATGTAATACCCATGTTTCCCCCAACTTGGAATTAATAATTAATTGTGAATACCATGCTAAGGCATGAGAACAATGTAAATGTATAATTGTTTGAATTTCCAATAACTCGCTATGGGGGTGAAGCCTTGAAGTACTGGCCATGATATCACTAGAGGAAAGAAATGGGAAAACTATGGAGAGGGTTCATTATGTCAAATGACCCCAAATTCACCTTTGATGGAGATAATAAGCCCCATTCAGATCCCGAGGAGGAAGCAGTTAAGGAAAGAAGGATCGATGGTTGAACCAACAACCACCCCCATGAATGGAAGCATGGTATGACTGAATAATGTCAGCCCAAAGTACCACAGGGTTTGGCAGACCAGGCTGACCCGAGTTTCCTTCTTACAGAAGGAAAAAGACAGGCCTATAACCTTCCCGAGGAGAAGAGGGTGTGTAGGAGGCTCCGCATAGAGAAAGAGACACTAGACAGGAGGGAAAGAGGCTCTCCAGCTGAGAAGTTGAAAAAAATAACATGACTTGAAGTAGAGGACCACGAGCTTGAAGTTGAGGAAGCATATGAAAAACCTCGCAGGGTTGTTGTGACAAAGAGAGGGTTTCTGAGAAATGGCATGGATTCCTTAGTGATATCATGGCTTAGCATGGGGGTGGCCAGAGTGATAAGAGTGAATGCCTTTGAGCCTATGGTTGAGTGGAAAGGTGCACACCCATAGTCACTGAGTTGGATGCAACCTGTAATAGATAAGTATACTCATACCCTGTGTAATTTGAGTTGTAGCTGTGAAATAAAGTTTGATTTCCTATGAATGTTTAGGGATGTGCATGTTTGCTTGAAGGTTAGAATATGTTCCTTATCTTTGACTTGACTGTGTTGGTTTGTACACATAAACACTCAAGCCCTGTGGTGGCTCGAGTTAAAACAAATGAAGTGTGAGCTTGTCAACCTTGGGCAATGTTTCACGTGTTCATGTTTACACTTCCAGTTATTCTGGGCCTTCTAGATAAGGGAGTTCATGATCTAGAAATGATCCAAAGAAGGATAAGAACAACTTAGAACACACAGAGGCAACTCAGGACGCTAAGAATGGCTTGAACAGACAGAGAAAGGGAAAAAAATTCAAAGTTCCCAAAACTTAGTGAAAATGGCATGATCATGAAGAGAATGTTTCAAGTTTTCTAACGGTGCAAATGGTACGTCAAACAGAGTTATGGATCGAAAGTTATAAGCGGTCAAAGATTAGGTCAAACTTGGTCAAAAAGTCAAAAGGTCAAGGTGAAACGTGGCACCACTGCAAGGGTGACATGTGGCACGTTCATACAGCTGATGTGGCACAATGCTGAGTTGGCATGGGATGATGTGGCAAGGTCATACAGGTTGATGGCAGAGACATGGGCTAATTAAGTTGTGACAGGTGGCATTTTATTGAGTAAATGTTATGGTGCCACGTGGCCCAATCATGGGCTACCATGTGGATGTTACACATTATTTTCATCACTCCTATGACTGTTAATGATGTAAACCTGTCGATTTTCTTCAGAGGAATCAATGGCCTAAATTCCTGAGGAAAGAAGGGAGAAGAACTTTGCCTGAGAGATGAAATCATATTTTCCTTTGTAAAAACCCTAGTAAGGAGGATCGTCACACCCTGTCCAATTCTAGGGGTGCGATGATTTTCGTACGTGGGAAAAACGAGCATCTTCTCGATGCTTCTAGAAGGAGAAACTTCTATGGTGTGTTGGCCTCCGATCGGTTTGGATCTTACTCGCTTTTCTGATTTAGTGGGATCATCCTAACCTCCTCACCTTATCCTCTCCAGCTTATAACAGGAGAGGATCTCTCACGAAGAAAGTTGGATTGGATTGAGTTGGCTATAGCTTAGTTGGAAAGTTCTTGAGTTTTGTAGCTTGGCATTTTTGGAGCTTGTATGTTGGCTTTGAGCTTTTCTTTGTCAAGATAGATTGTTGATCTCATAATCTGTGGAGCAGAAGTGTGTGGGGAGCAAGGAACTATTGGAAGGGAACTTACAACACCAAGGCATTGGTTGTATTCTCCTTTTCATATCTTTAATACAATGATATATTTATTTCCCATAAAATTGGTCTTATTTTATTGTATGACTCCTTGATCACAGACATAGGTTTTGTTGAGTATACATTGTTACTTTCACTTCGTTGGCTTGTGTATTTTTATAGGTTCAACATCCCATAGGCCTTGGAATGGAGCAAGGATGAATCTAGCGAGGACAAACAACATTTAAAAGTCATGCCATTTATCTCTTGTTAGATAATATGCTTGTTAATTAAAACTTAGGGAAAGTTTTATATTTTGTCTTGTGTTGTTCTAGTTTCTGGGTGAAACTAGGGAGATCTGTTTGTGTCCACACTTAACGATTAGTCCGATAACAAAATTGGCGACCATACTGGGGAACAATTTTTTTTCCTAGTTTGTCTTTCTTTATTTCTTTGATTTCATGGGTTCTGTTTTCTGAGTCACTGAGAGATCTAGATTGACTCTCTGACTGTTTAAATTCATTGGAAAACCTTCATGCTTTTTATTTTTTCCATTTTTCCTTTGATCGTCGCACCGTACTTTGACAGATAGTGCAACAATCTACGATTGACGCACCCTACCTGTTGACACAGTGTGGCATCGTCACAATGTATTTATTCTCTAGCCTGCGACGATTAAGGATCGTTACGCTGTGTTAGTCTACAACTTGCGACGATTGTGAAAAAATTAATTTTTGGCGGTTTTCCTTGCCCTGATATGTGATAAGTGTTTGGGGTGATTTGTTGGGTCTGATTATAGTCTGCTTGACAGCTTTGAATATGATTTTAGCTATCTTTTAAAACAATTTTCTTTTAACTTCTTGCTTTTTATTAGATTGGGGGCATCTTTGCATTTGAATTAGTGAAATTGCATGGTTTTTGGCATTTTTGGTCTTGAATCGTGTATTGGTGTATAGTCCCTTTAGATCATTTCTTGAAGATCTTGATATTGATGAGTTTAATAAAATTTTGGGACATTGTGCATCTGGGAATGATAAACGTTTTCTCCTTCTCGTAATATAGCTTTCATCGAAGTGAAATATTTGCATTCTCATTTCTTTGCATTGTTTAGAGTCGGTCAGAACATCATTTAGTCCACACTATTTTCCTCTTGAGTAAACAACAACCATAAAATAAAGTGCTGATAAAAATTGATTAGACATTTTTATGTTTTCTGGTAGCAAACCTACATTAGATTAGTTGTAGGGCTTTGGAAAAGGTGTGGAAGATAACTTTCCAAAGATGTAAACAAACATAGAATCTTGAGTTAGGGAGCAGTGAAATCCACTTGCTACATTTTGTCCTCGGAAGCCCTTCTAACGCAAGGGTCAATCACAAGGTTTCATTGGGGCCGACAGAGTTACTCACTCTGCTTTGTTGGTCTTAGTGTAGAGATTGTGCGTATTATTGGGGGTCACTTGAGAGGAAAATCCTGTGGGGACCTTATCGAGTTGATTTCTGGCTTTGATACCCTGCCTTTGCACGTGGATCAGACTATCGTCTGTTTCCCCAGAGATTATTGTTGTAATTGGTAACCTTAATGGCCTATATCTTTAGGGTATTTACAGGAGGTGATTGTGGAGGGGCAAGTCTTCACGGTACTTAGAATCGACGTTAGAGAAACTCACTTAGGCTCCTTGGAGGGTATACCCACGATTATGTGTGGGAGCTTGCACCAAGGTGCAAGTCCGTTAAGAAGGTCGTCAATGTAACTTTTACACCTACTCTATCTCAGCCCCTTCTTACATTATTCCCATGATGTTGGATTTCATCACCAACTAGTGTGTTCATTATAAGAAGGTTTTGTTTGCTTGTTTGCTTCCTAGATTTTTAGCGTGTGCTGTTTGTTTTCCCTAGAAGACTCTAGGTTGGATCTATGTTTAATGGCGATAGTTCCCGAAATGACCAATGAAGGAACCCCTTTCCCAGGGGAACCTTTTGTGTTTCCTTCTTATGGGAACATTGGTCCTCCTCACATCGCTACTTTGATCCTTCCAGGTCTCACAATTGGATTACCGGTATGGTTATTTTCCACTCAGGTAATCCCGAATGTAGCTAGTGCTTTGGTTGTAAGAACTCCCCCCCAAGAGCATAAACCTCATGTTGATCCTTCATCGTCTTCACCAATAAGATCTTCATCTCCTTCTTCACTTTCAAGGTCTTCTTTTGTTTCATCTTCTTCGCCAAGTGAAAGCTCTGAAGCTAGTAACCCGGTGGATAAGAAGAAGAAGAAAAGGAATATTAAGAAGAAGAAAAATAAGCAAGGGTCCAAACTTCCAACCACTTCCAGACATATTGGAAAACAAACGGTTACTGATAATCATATTGGGAGTGTTGATGATTCCAAGATCACCCAAACAAACCGTAAGCCCAAGTACTCTTGCAGGATTTGTAAGGGTAGCCATCTTCTTAAGGATTTCCCTGGTCTATCCAAGGTTATAGAAGCATGGTCTACAACCCGTGTCATCAACCTCTAAACAACATGTTGATGACCTCTTGCCAACTAGTCAAGATACCGTTGGGAAGAAGAAAAGTAGAGTCAAGTTCCCATGTATGTTATGTAGAGGGAGTCATCAAACTCACCTTTTCCCTCGTATGGACGAAACCTCAAAATTAATGGAAGACATGACTGTTTCCCAGCCTCAATTTTTAACTGCTTATCGCAAGCTTACTCTCGACCCTAGTGTAGTTGATGGAATGATCAATCCAGTCCCTCTATCGATCAATCCGATTGATCATTTAGTCAATCTGGGCATGTCCTTAGTTGAACCAGTTGATAAAGTGGTCAATCCAATCCCATCTTTGGTCGATCCTACTCTCCCGTTAGAGAGTGAAATCCAAGCAGTCAATCCATTTCCATCCGTCGACCCCATTCACCCCTTAGAGAATGCAACCCATTTGGTCGATCTAATCTCATCATCAGTCTATCCTACGCTCCTACTAGAGAGTAAACCTGATACTGCATGCGTTTTTCTTGTTGATAAATACACTATTGTGCTAGGGGGCATTCCTCCTTCTCCCGTGGAACCCCCTTCCAAGTAATGAGGCCATCCTTTTTGATTTGGGTGCGCTAACTGGACCTCATCTGCCCTCTCACATTCCTTTCAAGATTACAGGACAGGTTTGTGGTCGGGACGTTCCTCAGACAAAGGTTTGTCCATTAGTATTTTGTCGTCTATTGCTTGGAAATCTTTGGGTTATCCTCATCTTGTGCCAGTTCCGCAGAATCTATTAGCTTTTAACATAAGAACCAGTCACCCTTTAGGAGTCCTTCCTTAGTTTACCATAACTTTGGTAGGGAAAACTGTCTTCATTGATGTTATGGTAGTCGAAGACCCCTTAAATTTTGATTTACTCCTTGGGCGAGATTATGTCTATGCCATGAAAGCTATCGTATCCACTATTTTTCTTATGATATCTTTCCCTCATGATGGAAGGATTGTGACTGTTGATCAA
>WSFP011456005.1:0-19309 GCA_009831015.1 Picea engelmannii | reverse complement strand
GCCTTCAACTTCCCTCTTTTGTTGAACTGTCGTGTCATACTTTTCCTGTAATTGGGCTCTTTCATCCCTTATTCTTTCCAATTCTCTGTGTGCTTCCTCTCCTCTGTTCTTCATTTCTTTCAACAGTCCTGCTTGCAAGTCCTATAGTCTTTGCATGGGCATCTTTGATACGACTATGTTAAGATGTCCCAACACATTTATTTGCTTCTGTAATTCGCCCATTGACAACTCCAACGCATCTGCCTCAATATGTAAGGTTCTCTCCTTGGAACCATGGATGGTCCTTCCCCGATCCTCTGCTCTTTCATGATGTTGGTTGCTTCCAACATTTGCTGGAGTGCCACCAACTGATCCTGCACTTTCTTTTGTTTCTCTTCTTGCTTCCTTGCTACTTCCTCCCATATTTCCTCTATGGTATTATGTATT
The DNA here is from genome assembly GCA_009831015.1 of Picea engelmannii. Lineage (NCBI taxonomy): Eukaryota > Viridiplantae > Streptophyta > Pinopsida > Pinales > Pinaceae > Picea > Picea engelmannii. Next base: position 18,883 of record WSFP011456005.1, on the reverse strand, counting down.
TGGTAACCAATTCTTTCCATATCATCAATAGTTAATATATAAAATGGGGTCTGTCTCTGTGCTTTGGCCTTCTTGTGCGCCCCCCCCCTACGGGTGCTATTCCCGTATCCTTTATTTTTGTCCCGACTTCTGGGACTGGTTGTTGCGTTGTTGTTGTGGATGTCCCAAGTTGATCTCATGTGCCATTGTTCTGCTCATCATCATAATCCTCATCGCTTTTGTCTTGCTCTTCTCCCTCGTCTGATTGTCTTGTTTTCTCGACTGAGATTTTCCAGTCTTCATCCCAATCATTGACTATCAAGCACACATCCTCTGTTTTCAACCAGTAACTAGTTGGAAACCATTGGTGCGCTGGATCCTTCCTGGCATACACATACATATGGTGCATGCTTGTTCTAAATCGCGCAATATCTTTGCATGCTACTACTGTTTCGGCTGATATTTGTGCTGTGTGCCCTACTATATATGTGATATTTTGCAAGTACACAAAAAATCCGGTGTTATTGTCATTGTGTCTTCTCTTAATTGTTGTGTTCCATAAATTGGCATACCTCGAAGCCAAATTGTTGCTACATGATGTGGAAATTCATTGGTAATATCCTAGTTCTTTCCACCCAACCAATGCAATCAATATCAACAACCACGCGTAATGGAATTCCATGCCTTTTTCTTGGGCCTCCGTGCAATCCTGTAAAAATTGGTTGACTAAAAAGGTAGCCCAGTTCATATGAACTCCTTCCATACATTTCTCTGTGGCTGCAATGACTGCAGCTGGTACTTCATCTTTGTGACATTTTCACAACATCTTGTAAGCCAATGCTTGCGTCACAAACCTCACTTTTTTATCATTGATGTTCTTAGCATCTATATCTCTCTTTCCTCTAAATGCCTTGAATTTGTCCTTCATTGACTATGAGAGAGCGCACTCTCCTACTTTACCAAATAGAATGGATGGTTCCTCGTCAGCCTTTGGGAGTTATGTTATTCGCATAATCAACACAATATCGATTGATATTGGGGGGTCCAACCAAAGTGTCCCCCCATGAACACAACTTAACAATACCTTCACACATGTATTGATATCTGTACGCCGCCCAAAATGCAAAATTTCCAATAGGTTCAATATTCCTTCCCTCTGTAACCCTGATGCCCACTCTCGTGGCTCGAGTAGGATTGCTCCTGTTTCTGGGACGCTCCTATTGTGAAAATATTTCTCCCTTGCCAACTTAGGGAATTTGTGTGCATTCATGATATCATGGTCCATAAACTTTAGGCTGAAAATCTTCCCCAACATATCTTCACCACTACTTACACCATCCAGAACTAGCGCTATTAACAATGGGTACTTCCTATTGGTTGGTACAATGATAGGTGGTGCATTGTCCATCCACGACGGTAGGTAGTCTCTGTGAAATCTTGCTGGTGGCACCAAATCCAAAGCTCTGACTACGTCCTCGACCTCTGGTTATGCTACTGGTATCTTCGTCTGTTTCCTCACTGTTGCAAACAGTCCTCCAACTTTCGGCGGTGCCATTCCACTTCTGTGATAGATTCTTGGACTAGCTTTGCGTCTCTTCATGGGTATCTGTGGCTCGACTCTGTTCTCAAATGCACTCTAGTTCGCTGAGTTTTCTCCCGCTCACATGCAACAATGACTTAGCCTTCATGACCTTATGTTGTTTTTGTGTCTTTATGCAAACTGTACATGTCTCATCCCACCTTAACTGCCTTGTCCAATCCACCACCAAGGATGATGAGTTGTTTAACTAAATGCTCCTTTATTACTAAATCTGTCATGTGATTTTCCCCTCGTACTGCCAATCTATCGTGATTTCCAACGACTTTTACCATTTAATACTCTACGACACCTTTATGACCCGTTACTCCACCTTCATAACCATTGTTTTTGTGCTTTAATGATTTTAACGTTCTTTTCATTGCCAAACTACGCACTGGTTCTTCACTATTTTATCTTTTTTCTTCGCAGTCTGTCTCGTCCGTGTATTGTCTCCTAAATTGGTACAATTCTATTCTGATGTGTGATGACCATTCCTTCTGCGCAAGTTCATATGACTTGGTACTCGAACACTCTTTTTCTTTTTTCCTATATCTAGTTTTTATTTGTTTTTCCTTGCTACTATGGTACAACTACTATAATACACGTGTTCTGGCGCAACCCAAAATACTGTGCAGATTGTTGACCAATTCTATAGAGTTTCAACCGACTTCCATTCACCATTCCTCCAAAGCCTTCTCCATTCAAGGTTTCCAACCACACAACACCTGTCTCGGTTACCTACTAAATCACATAGGGTCCTAACCAGTGTATTCTAAACTTGCCTGGATGTTGCATGAACTTGTTGTCATAGAGTAGTACTAGATCTTCGACTTGAAACTTTTTCTGTTTGATGTGTCGATCATGCCAAGCTTTCTCTCTATCCTTCTGAACCTGTTAATGAAAACCTTTGACAAATCGATCTTCCTCAAGTTGTACCAACTGTGCCAATCTCTCTTCTATTGCGCTAGTGTTTGATAGATCAATGATTGATTCAATGTGCAGGCTAGGTAGAATGAACTCCATTGGCATCATTCTTCCAATCCATAGATCAATATAAAAGGTGTCTAACTTGTGAACTTCTTACTTGTCATTCTGTATGCCCATAATACTGCATGAACTCTTAAGTCCCAATCATATCTCCCTACATTGCAAATTTTGGTCAAGACATTCTCCAAGATTTTATTGAAAGCCTCCACTTTTCCATTAGCTTGAGGATGATATGGGGTACTCTTCTGATGATGGATTTGGAAATCCTTAGTCATTGTTGCAATTGTCTTATTCAGAAAGTGTGTTCGTTGATCACTGAGTAATATGCGCAGACATCCAAACCTTGTGACTATATTCTCAAACAAAAACCTCACAACAATATATGTGGTGCAATTTGTAACTAGGGCGACTTCTACCCTTCTTGTCAAATACTTAGTCACAATGATAATGTACCTTTCCCTTGATCTCTCGCTTATGGATTGATTGGTATTACAAAGTCTATGGCCCACTAATCAAATGATTGCAACGTAACCTGTGGATTTAAAGGCATTTCATCTCTCCTAGACAGTTTTCCCACTCTTTGACATACATCACATGACTGATAGTATTCCTTTGCATCTTTGTGAAGTGTAGGCCACCAAAGTCCTACACACAAAATATTTTGTGTAGTTGTTCTCCATGCATAATGTCCTCCTGCAATCTTGTCATGTGCTTCTTCAAGTATTATTGGTCTCTCGTGTTCCAATATGCAACGTCTCAATATTCCATTTGCACCTAAATTGTACAAATTCCCTGGAATCAACGAATAGTCTGTTGTTTTCACTACCAGTTGTTTCTTCTACGCTAATATCATCCTTGATGGATCCATACCTGTACTTAGAAACTATACGATGTCCGAGACGTAATCATCCACCATTTTCACTATAAACAGATGTGCATTTGGTAAGTTGTCATCTAAATTGCGTGCATCTTCCCCTGACAATATGCGCGATAGATGATTTGGCCCCGCATTCAGCTTCCCTGGTTTCACTACAACCTCAAAGTCATATTCTTGAAACAGTAATAACCATCTACATATTCTCCCCCCCAACACTGGCTTATTGACTAAGTATTTTAATGCAGAATGGTATGTGTACATCTTAAAGTGAGACCCCAATAAATAATTTTTGAACTTCTATAGCGCATAGACCATTTTCAATCCTTCTCATTCCGTGATAGTATAATTCTTCTCTGATATAGACAACTTCCTACTTGCAAAAGCGATTGGATGATCTATGTCTCCTTCCCATGGTTGTGACAGCACCGCGCCCAATGCTATGGACGATGCATCTACGTGTACATGGAACTCTTTGTTCCAATCCTGAAAGACACAGTTAACATTTTTTGTTTCAAGGTGTCCAACCCCTTCTGACAGTCCTCGTTCCATTGAAACTTCACTTCCTTCTTCAGTAACTTTTCCATCGGTGTTGTGATCTACGCATATCATTTGATAAATTTCTTGTTAATACCTGTATGACCCAATGTTTCCGTTAGTCATATGATTGATGTAGGAGGTTCTAACTCCAGAATTATTGCGATCTTGGCTGGATCTACTAATAGTCCTTGTTTTCACACTACGTGTCCCAACATAATTCCAAACGGTGCGAAAAAATACACTTCTTCAAGTTCAGGGAAATATGACACTGTCTGGACCTATCCAACATCAGTCTAAGGACTTCTATATGATCCTTCAGTAGACTGAACATAGTCCAATCATCCAGGTACACTTCTAAGAACTTATGGATGAACTCATTGAATGCTACAACCACTACTCTGGAAAACACCATCGGGGTATTCTTCAATCCAAATGGCATAACTGTATACTGATAGCTCCCCCACTCAGTCACAAAATTGGTCTTGTGTCGATCCTCCTGCACAATTATTATCTAATGGTACCCGAAGAATCCATCTGTGAAAGAACAAGTATATTGTCCTCCAACATTCTACACTATGTCATCTGTAAATGGTGTTGGAAATGGATCATGTAAACATGTGTCATTCAATTTTCTCAGATCCACACAAATCCTGATTCCTCTTGTCTTCTTGTCCTGCACCACCATTGGATTGATCCATTCAGATTCCTCTATTGGTTCAATAATTCCCACGTCCAACATCCTCTCTAGTTCAACTTTCACTTTCTCTTTGTACCTTGTATTTAACCTGTAAGGCATTTGGCACACTGGCTTAGTGCCTAGTTTTAATGGAATCTTCATCTCACCAAAGCCTTCCACTATCCCCTTCATCTCTGAAAATGTTGTTGGGAATAGGTATTGGTATTCTCGTAGTAAGTATGCAATCTTATCTACTGTCTCATCACTCCAATAATATCCTATCTACACAAACTTGGGATTCTCTGTTGTCCCAATGTTTACCTTTCATGTCTTTATCGACTGTGTGTATGTAGAGGACTCAAGGTATGGCTCTTCGTCTGCTCGTTCTCCTTCTGTTTCAAGTACTTGTACATTTCTAGGATTTTCCTCATCTTGTTCTTCCTTAGCTACATTGTAGTACTCGAATAACTCATGGACAATTATAATGGCTCTATGCGCACTGCATACTGATACTACCTCCATCATTTATTCTTCCAAGAAAAATTTACTTCGGATAGCTTATAACATTGCATCTATGGATGGGGATTCATGTTCGAATGTGAATGTGACTCTGAACCTCTAAATCAACTCTTCCCATCGTGTCGTCTCCCTGCATATTTCCAATTCCAAATACCAGTTCTTCTGAATTGTGTCTAGTGTGTGTATAAATATGTGTGTCCATTCTATCTTTGGTACTGAACTCCATAGAGCCTTTGAATATTCAATATGACCCCCTCGATCATTCTCTCTTGTATACTTCTTTGGATTTTTTTCTTCCTTGGTACTAAACCTTATTTGCATGAGTTTGTTGCACCTTGGCCAATATTTTATCCCCTCCCTGAGTGCATCCCACCATCTAGATGGAGTCTCCTTTAAGACGACATCAAGCGCTAACATCCTTAGTTGTTCGGGTACTTGCAATTCAAATGCCTTTACAAACATGATTATATCAATTAATCTGTCATACATGGGTGAATCACACAACTCTATCCCAATCCAGCACAAGGATCGGTTTATGCGTGCACATCGTCTAGTTGACACTTTATGCATCCTCTACTGCCAATGCTCTAGACCTTCTTCTTAATCTGATGCACACAAACTGATACTTCTCCAACTTAGTGGACCATCCTTTGTTGGGTTGACATAATTCTCCATCCATGCAGTCATGTTGTATAAGTTGTCAATGTCGTTCCCTCATGCTGGCTCTATGTATCTCTTTCCTTCTCATGGGTCCAAGGGTGCAGTAACTTTCAAATCTCCAACCTCAAATATCATCTCTCTCCTTTTCCAGTTAATGATTGTTTGGTTATCAAAATCCCATTCCAGTCCCATCAGTGATGGATATGGTTGACTATCTTCCACGATCTCAATAAATTCAAACTCTGCCATGCTGCACACCCCATCTATCATCTATGTTCACAGGTACTCCTATCAAACGGTCGATCATGACTATTTTGTGCTGATTTGCGAGCCTTAGCTGGACAAGAGACCATACTAAATTGGGTGTGCCCATCATCTCCCATGTCTTCTTCAGTAAAACATTCACGTCATATCCCAAGTCCAAGAGGACATTATCCACATCATACTCCCCAATATATGCACTAAATTGGAATTCATCATTGGTTCTCTTCGTGCGCAGTACCTAATTTACCATCCTTTGTATGACAAGAGTTTCACTTCCTCATATGTAGTGATCAATCATGCCATATAGTGTACTCAACATAGTTTCATCCTTCATTATCTCTACATAACTCCTCAAAAATTATGTTAGTGTGCTTACCTTTCCCGTTGGATTCTCTGGCACAAGACGATATTCTATACGAGGCACATATGATGATGATGCTCCCCAATCCTATTCAAGTACTTCTTTTCTCGCCTTCTAATATGTCTCCCTTTCCTGCCGAGGATAAAAAGTTGGCGTAGGCCCTACTAACTTCCTCACCCATTTCTCAGTTTGCTTTCCTTGATTCATTATATCAGCCCTTGTTCTAGCTCCTCCGTGTGTAACAACTGCTATTCTTGGCCCCTCATTCCAGTTTTTAGCTGATATCTTCTGCACATTCTGATTTTGATTCTAGTTCTAGTTACCTTTGGCCTACCATTTCTCAACTAGTTGAGGACAATATTCTATCGCATGATCCAATTCTCTGCAGCATGTGCACGTTATACATAGATTCGGGTAGTCGCGAGCCAAGTGTCTCTGTTGATTACAATTATAACATATTATCGGTCCTCTTCCTCCTCTATTGAAATTCCCTCTGCCTCGACCTCTACCAAATTTTCCTTTGTTCCCTTGATTGAAACCTCTTTGATTGTTATATTGTGGACCACCCCCTTATGTTGCATCATTCTCTTCCTAAATCCTATACATATATGATGTGCGCTCCCTCATTAAGTCAAACACATGACAATCCTTCTCTTCATGTCCCATTGACTTGCAAAAATTGCAAAACAAGTCCGTTGGTGTACTCTAATACTTCTATAGTAATGTACACTCAGTGGGATGATGGCCCCATTTCTTACATATCTCGCAGTATCCCCCCTAGTAATGGATTCAACGCTTCAGCTGCCAAATACTGCATGAATGATGGACATTCATCCTTGTGATGGCATTCATTTCTACACTTGGTACACCAATTTTTTTCTCATTTATCCTTCCCTTTTGTAAGCGCAGCTAGTTGAATCATCAACACTACCAATTATGTCTGAACTTGTGCCATTCCTCCACTATCTCATACCGGAGATGACTCTAATTTCATTGCAATTTCCAGGGCCTTGGGATGCGATGCAACCTTCTGTTGAATCAATGGCCTGCAAATGTGTGGTAGAAGTCCTGCAGTAAACCATTCTTGATGTTGTTGATCTGGGATCTTGAAAGTCAATCTACCCATCAAATCCTTAAATCTCTTATCGAAATCCCATACCAACTCTATTTGTACCTATTTAATCTCCTTCAGTTCTGTGATGTACTATGACTTTGACTTTGGATTTTTGAACTCCTTCAACAACGCTTGCTTTATTTCTACTAAAGTTTTGGCCTGTCCCGTAGGAGTGATACTTTGCAACTTCATATACCATACTAGCACACGACCTCTAAATGTTGTTGCTAACTGCACAATCTTCACAACCTCATCCTATACGTTCTTAGCGGCCCAAATTGTTTCGTAGAAAAACATATGTTGTTCTGGATCCTCTGACATCACTCCCTAGAACTCAAAAAGTCTAAGGGTATTATCTACCCTTGCCATGTTGCTTTGTGTAGTCCCTCCTCTTGGTGATTCTGGTTGACTCTAATTCTGACTCTGAATCTGTGCACTACTTTCACTATTCTGACTGCTACTACTCAGTCCTCAGCTAACTACGATGGATTTCGACAAATATTCGTCTGTTATCTCTGATTGCGGTGACACACACAAGGTCATGGATTCGACACATGACTCAGTCTGAGTAGGACTTACCAGTTCTTATATTACTGGGATAGACTGAAACTCCTCTTCTTCCCCTCCTATATATGGTATCTCCATGATTTGGACTAGGGAACAAGGTTATCTCCCCTCTGGCTCACTGCGCGACTCTCCTTTCTCAGCCCCAATCTTTTCCCTCTTGTACCTCCTTCCTTTGCGCATATCTCCAAACTCGTATTATTTCTCTAGTATACCGTCTTCTTACATCCTTAGTCCCTCCCTTCATTTTTAAACAATTTCTTCATTCTCTCAGACGATTGTCTTGTGATCCCCCATTATCCCTATGTGCACGAACCCCTTCAGCTGTCATATTCCATGATCATCACTTGTTTTTCATGAAATAACATATTTATCCACGTACCTAATGATTTCAAGAACCTCCCACGTGGACCTTTGAAAAAGTACATTTCTGCAACATTATATGATTGAATGCAATCTATTGCAAACTCTGTAATATATCCTCCTAATATGCTATCCAACGAAAAGTCATTTGCTCGAGTAGTGGGGTTACTTTCAGAATTCAACTATCTTACCAATTCAGGAGTCGAATTCCTCAACAATGTTTCTTTGAACCTTCCAGTTTTCTCTACTAACCTTTCTATCCACTCAGTTAGAATAATTGGAAATTCACCAAAGAAAATTTCATGCAGATCCGTGAACACATACCTCTACATCCATTTCTTGTCACTCATCTGGGGATTACTATTCTCTTGTCGTGCTAAATCTTGTTCCTTTCTTTCCAACCACTTTGTGATCTCCTTCTTAGTCGGCCTCCAAAACATTCCCTTAATCACAAATTCTCATTTTAGAGAACATAACCATTTGTTGGCACTGCACGCAGGTTGTAAGACCCTAGGTTCGAGTTATGTGTTACTAACAAAACCCACCAGACACCAACCCTTTCGACATCACCTGCTTTTGCAGATGAAGTCTCACATGAGGTATCTATTAGGACTGCGAGAACCAGGCTTCTGTAGTATTGAGGGAATGGGAGAAATTCATTCAGTTCATTCTTTCTTTGTTTTGTTAGTGCACGTAACTTGGTTCTTATTCGACATTAACTTACGTATGATTTAGAGTCCTATAATTAGTATAATCTAGATTCATCTATACTCCAATGCTGTAACAATTATTCTTATTATGCAAATATTCAACATGAGGTAAAATTAATCTACTATGTATCCATCCATAATTCATAAGCAAAACATATAAAATATAAACAACACAAGATTCGATATCATCTCTTTGGCATTCCTTTATTAATTCTTCTCATGAAAGACTATTACATTAAAAAACTAACTACACCAGGAATCCCATCCTTCACGAAACAATGAGGAATCCCTCAATACATCTCACAGACTATATCTCAGCATGGAACAAAACAGAGCATAACCTAACAAAACCGCTAATCTCCCAACCCGTTACATATTTATACATAAATCTAGGGCTAAAAACCCTAATCTGCTCATTCCAAAAATACCCCATTACATTGCATGGCCAGTTCAATTAAGTGGTTGTTTGGCTGCTGTTATAGCAATATTTTCCTCGCCTCATGCAATCTTGCACAAAGGGCCTTTTTCCATTTCCCCATGTAGACTTGAAGTCCGTTTTTTGCAAATCTCAGAGCTAAAAACATGATTTTTTCACATATATGTGCTCTGCCTATATTACAACATGCGTATATGCAGTTTGCACCACTACAACCCGTGTACATTAGGATTTGTGCCCAAAACTAAAAAATGGTGTCGGGTTTCCATGTCACATCACAAGATCAATGATCCTTGGCCTTCCATATAATGGAAATGTTCTGACTCGGCCCTTCAATTCCACTTGAAGGATATAAATGGGCCAAAACCAAGCTATGGAAAAGAGGAGAAATAATTCAAATTTGAGAGCAAAGTTACTCTGGAGAAATTATTCACTTCACATTGAGTCAACATCCCTTTGTCCTTTAAGTCTGAACACATTGTTCAACCCCCAAGCTCTTCCCTTATTGATTGAGAAACTCATTGTCTGTCTTATATGAGCTTGCCTTTGGTGGAGGATTGAAGTGGTGGAGGCCCATCTCAGAGGAACTTAGTTTCTCGGTTCCGAACTATGCCGAAATGGAAGTTTGTAACTCATTCACTTCTGTTGATTACATCTTAATAGAAATACTCTTTTCTCATCCAATTGATATCTTGCGAATATTTGAATTGTTATTCCATGGGTGTATTTGTTATGTATATTTATGGATTATGCTATTGAATGTGCTAACATTATCTATTATCACCATATGTTTGCGTTGCTTGGTTGTTGAGGACTAGTTGCAGGTATATTTCTTTGGGTCAAGTGCTCAATGATGGACTTCATCGAATGTTTGGATGAGGTAGGCATTTAATCTTGTCTTGCTAGCATATTTGTTTATATAGCATACTTGAGATTAGATTTGATTTCTGCAATCATTTCCGTCTGTTGTGGTTTACCCCTAGCCATAGAGATATTTTCCTCGTAATAGAATTGGCGACCATACTGGGGATAGAATCTTCTTTTTTCGGGGTTTGAAGTGTTTTTCTCCTTAGATTGCTCTCATTTATATTGAGTTTCTTGTCGTTTGATTGCTTGACAACCTCTGTTCACTCTAAGTCTGAGTTTCTTAGCCTTCTCCTTAGCATGGTTGTGTTTTGACACATATATGCGGGTTTTTGCTTGACAATCATGTACATACGCACGTTGCACTTCTGCAAGCTGCGTACATACGTGCTTTTCCATTGAACAATTGAGTACATAAAACTTTGTTGCTTGGTTGTTGGGTTTGATGGTTGATGGGTAGGTTTTGATGATTGCTGAGTCTTCTTGGGTCTCTGTTGTGACTGTTAAGTGTCTGTGGAATGACAAGAAACCTGTCTTTGGTTGAATTTTTGGGCGGTGCCTTTCTCACCATATTCTTCATTTATTTTCCCTTGCATCTTGGGCTGGGTGGTTTGCTTCTTGATATCCTAGTTGGTTTGTCTCTACTTACACATAGTAGAGTTTTTATATCAAGTTGTTGTTTAGTCCTTACATTTTTATTTTATTATATTGAAAATACAAAAAATATTAGGCATTTTACATTGATTGGAATTTTTATCTCTTGAGTCTTTGTCATTTATCTTAGTGCATGTAAAGAAAGATTGCATTTTATTTAGAATTGCATAATTGAATTGAAAATTGCATTTTTGAAAAGCATATCATTTGTTGAAAATTGGAAGTTAGGACTTTGCATTGTATTCATATTCATTTATTTTACTTGTTGAGTCATAACATCACTAGTTTCACGACCACACCTTTTGAATAAGCAAAGACATTAAAAGTAACACTATAATTTAAAATTGATTAGTAACGATTTTATTTTTCTAGGGTGCACAAACTAGCTTAGGATTTAGAGCCTTGTAATAGGATTTTGTGAGTAAACGTCTCCAAGGCTATTAAATCAACATATGTGTCTAACTAAGGGAGTGGAGAAATCCATTGTATAATCGGTAATATCAGGAGGCTCTGCTTACACCTGATTTAAGCATGAGGTCGCGTGAGGTTGGTTGAAGGGATATCCCCCCGATACCTTCTTAGCGTCAGATATATTTCTAGGGATGTATTCGTATATGGGGATCTTGCTAGTGCCCTTACTTCCGTGAGAGGTGGTGATTTCAAGGTTTAGAGCTTTGCTACCCTGCCCATACGGTGGACCTGACTTACGACTATTCGCATGTGCATTGGTTATACCATGGTTTATTAGTTGCTTGACTTAGGTACCACATAGGTTACTTGCAGGGGTTATTCTGCAGGTACCCTTGGTTAGATAAGGGTCAGACACCACACAACCTTTATGGAGGATTACCTCTCTGGGGGGATTTGACCGAATGGTTGTTAACCCCACGAGGGCCCTTATAACTGATTATGTTTCCTCCAATATTTAGCAGTGAAGTCTCAGGCCCCTCTTGGGCGAGGCATACCTACTTTAGAGAGGGAGGTCCCTTTCAACCACTTTATCCTATTTGTGTGCATATTGGCCATTTTTATGTGCTCTTTGATTATTAATAGACCTTTGAGATTTTATACTATGCCTTGAGTTTTTATTATCATGTATAATGGAGTTCCTTTGGCTCTCTCCTTTACCGCTACCCTCCCATGACATTCACTCATTTCATGGGGACGAATCCGTTCTCTTTTCATAATGGTATGCATAATTATGACACTCAGTCCATGCCTTGGGTCTCTTGTCATTTTCCTATTGATTTTTCAAACATACCTTGACCCTTTCCATCCTCTTCCTGGCCCACTTATATGAATCCTAGTTTTGGATCTAGGGGCACCATGGCCCCACCGCCTACATCTCCATTTGATAGGAGTCATGTCCCTCTACCAACTCTCATTGTGGGAGGTTGGAACCTCCCCTCTTATAGATCCAGTCCTACCCATGTTTTTTCAGGAGCCAGTACTCAAATGGGTGGTTATTCTACTTATTACACCCCATCTGTGTATCCGTCGTCTGCCATGCCAGTTCCTACGAATACTTTTCCCATGGAGGGTCCACATATATCCTCATGTCTTTCATACAGAGGGAATCAATTTTATGGTTCGGACTACCCTCTTCATGGAGCCCCTTCACATGGGGGAACAATCCTTATCACACTTTATTCTCTTCATAGACATATGATTCAATGATGATGCCTGTACATACCTCTATGGATCCATTAGGCAGAGGATACTACCTTTCTGGATAAGGACATGGTGTAAACCAAGATCCTTCTTGGTTTGCAACGTATCAAAACCAATCTTTCTCAGGACCTTGGTCTCAAATGCCACAACTCACCACCATTGCTAGTCCAGCCACTGCCAGTCATATTGGAGCTCCATCACCAACCGTTGTTAGTCATGTTAGATATTGGTAGACAACCTCTGCAAGTCACGTTGTAGACCGACAACCAACCGTTTCTAGTCATGCTGGGGGAATCACTCTAGTCGCCATGAGTCATATAGATATCACATCTCCAAACTCTATATATCATGTGGGAGATGAACCTCCAGCCTCTGCTAGTCACGCTGAGAGCATGTCACCAACCATTGTAAATAATTATGGGGGAATTCATATGATTGAGAATCCTAGACATGTCAGACGTAAGCCCAAGTTCTTTTGCAGGACTTGAGAAGGAGATCACCTTACTCATTTGTATCTTGCTACTGCTGGGATACCAAAAGCATGGTTCTCACCTGGGGGCCCTTTGGGTTCTGATTCGTCTGTGGTTTCCCCACATTATGTTTCTTCTTTGAATGACATGACAATCATGCCGATGCAATCATCACTTGACCAAACTCCCATTTTCGAGGGTGATGCGTCTCCTAGCCTTTTTTCCACACATCCTATTCAGCCAATGGTTGAAGATGTGGTCATACCGATGCAATCTCCAGTCAATCCAACCCTTCCCTTGGAGGGTGATGCGTCCTTCAACCATGTCATTAGAATTTCTAGTACTGTACCTTCTGAACAAGAGAGATTTTTACTCTCTCTGAGTAGTCTTCCTCCAAGTCCTAGAGAGGTTCCCTTTGACTAGGATGGTCTTGTGGGGTATCCAATGCCTCCTCCTATGTCCTTTCAAGTAAGAGATGTTATTCGATATATCATGGAGAAGGTAACGTCTGCTAGGACTTTATCCTCCTGGAATTGGAGAGCTTTGGGTTTTCCCAAGGTTCTGTCAGCTATTCGTAAGATACTGACCTTTCACAGAAATGTTGCACGGGAGCCTTGGCCTCCCCCATGATATGCCTCCTAATGAGTCTGATTTAATCTCTTTTCCGACTCATCTAAAAAAAAAAGCGAAATACTGCCAAGTGAATTTGTCTCTTTCACACTCATTAATTGGAATTGAAAGATCATGAGTCTTAGTTAAGATATTTTCGAAATCATCTTCAAAAAGCGAAAATATTACCAAGTGAACTTTTCTCTTTAACACTCGTAAATTGGATTTAAAAGGACGTCTATTTGGTGTAAGTTTATCCCTTTTTCAAACCAAGTAGACTAAGATTACGAAAAAGGAAATTTTTTGGCATTAAGTTGTGATTGCATCTCATGCCCTTGCTTGCAGTATTGAGCCTATTACCGGTTCTCGCTTTGTGTTATAAAACTTTTGCCTCAGCAGTTTTTCATCCTCAACCAAGCAGAGCCTTGTTTGTATCCTTCTCAGATTGACTCCCTATACCCAGGAGGGAACATTCCCCCGAGTGTCCATCTCCCGCATGCACTTCCTTGCATTGAGCATAGGTATGTTCCACTGCTGGAACTAGTTTTGCTTACTTGTGACGCTCGTTTCATCCTCTGTATCATAGCATTCATTTGACTATGAAAAAAAGAAAGATAGGCGGGAAGGGAATATTATCTTATATTGGCAGCAGTCGTGTCACATTTGAACAGAGCACAAAATTTTTGAGTCCACTTGTCATCATAATTTTGGGTTTAGCATGACCTTAGGAAGCTGATCTTGTTACATAGAGTTTACTCCTCTAACTGGTTACTCTTCCAGTCCCTATGGAGAGTTTGATTGATGCCTCCTGCATCTCATGGTTTCATCATTGAGTCTATGCTGCTAGAGTCTTCCATATGTTTAATGCTCTTGTTCAAAGGATGTCTATCAACCTATGTCAACCATTCCTTAGAACTCTTGACTTTTCATGTTGGCCATACCTTTAGTTTGTCTCAAAATCACTTGAAGCTGTAGTCCTATTGCACACCCTGGTCCTACTTTCCTCATTGGTAGGTAACCTTGAACCCAACAATCAACATTTCATCATTGGTCATTGACTGGATGGTTTCCCTTGTGTTCGACGGCAAGACATCTATTCACACATTGAGATTCGTGTAGTGTCTTGGATTCCATTAGCCCTATTGGTGGTTTCCTCGCCTTTGTCAACAATTTTCCGCATTGGATGCTATTCAAAGGGTCTTTTTCGTGTACCGCTTGCACCTGGCACATGAGAAAGATGCACAGGGTCGGTGGTTTGTGAACATGTTCTTTGTCCGATTTCCTCCAAATCATCAAGCTACTGCTTTGTACCTCATGCTGTATGATGAGAGATGCCTCAATGCTCTCCTTTCAGCAGATCTCCTTCCATCGAATTCAACTCATTTATTTTGGAGACGAGACCTAGAGTCCTATGAGTACCTAGAGGCTTGTAGTCATTAGTGGCAGGTTCTCTCGCCATCGACAGTTGGGAATACATCAATGTCTCATGATTGATGGATTCTTCAAGTGTTCGACCTCGACAAAGATTCACACTTGTAAGAATGTAGTTGGTGCCTTGATACCTACTTTCATCATCGGTAGGTTGTCTCGCATTTGTTAATGATATACCTCAACGACCGGTAATAAAATCAAGTCTCGTTGTGTTCGACCTCAACTTGTTTATTCACGCGATGTAGCCTTTCACCCTTGGTGGATTATGTATAAGACTTGAATACATCAATTTATAGTCGCAACTTTCTTGAGCTTTTGCTACCTTTCATTGGACTAGTACCTATATGACTTCAATGATCATGGGAGATCAGATTGTACTCCATTGTATACAAATATCTTTAGATTGGTTTATAGAATGGTTTTATTGGGCCTTGTTCATGACAATGACAAGCTTTGGCATGTAGCCACATTTGTATTTCCTATTCATGGCCATGGACAACTGTTTGGTATATTTTCACATGGATCTGCAGTGTAATTCAAATTGGCAGCCATGTATGCAAAATCAGTACAAATTGCAATGAGCAACTAGTTCTTCCAGCTCGGTCCCCATTACTCCACTTCTAGGTTTTTATAATGTATTTCGGCCATCATATATACTCCTTTGACCTCGCACATTAGGGGGCATCTATTATAGAAAGATTTGCCTCACCTCATGTAATCTTGCATAAAGGGCCTTTTTTCATTTCCCCATGCAGAATTGAAGTCCCTTTTTTGCAAATCCCAGAGCTAAAAACATGATTTTTCCACATATACACGCCTTGACTATATTACAACATGCATATATGCAGGTTGCACCACTACACCCCACGTACATCGAGATTTGTGCCCAAAATTAAAAAATGGTGCCGGGTTTCCATGTCACGTCACGAGATCAATGATCATTGGCCTTCCATATACTGGAAATGTTTCGACTCAACCCTTCAGTTCCACTTGAAGGCTATAAATGGGCCAAAACTGAGCTATGGAAAAGAGGATAAAGTTTTCAACTTTTAGAAAAAAGTTACTCTGGAGAAATTATTCACTTCACATTGAGTCTGCATCCCTTTGTCCTTTAAGTCTGAACACATTGTTCAACCCCCAAGCTCTTCCCTTATTGATTGTGAACCTCATTGTATCTCTTATATGAGCTTGCCTTTGGTGGAGGATTGAAGTGGTGGAGGTACAACTGGGAGGAACTTAGTTTCTAGATTCGGAACCATGCCGACATGGAAGTTTGTAACTCATTCACTTCTATTGATTACATCTTAATAGAAATAATTTTTTCTCGTCCATTTGATATCTTGTGAATATTTGAATTGTTATTACATGGACATATTTTTTATGTATATTGATGGATTATGCTATTGAATGTGATAACATTATCTATTATCACCATATGCTTGCATTGCTTGGTTGTTGAGGACTAGTTGCATGTATATTGCTTTAGGTCAAGTGCTCAATGGTGTACATCATCAAATGTCTGGACGAGGTAGGCCTTTTATCTTGTCTTGCTAGCATATTTGTTTATATAGCATACTTGATATTAGAGTTTATTTCTGCAGTCATTTCCGTTTGTTGTGGTTTCCCCCTAGCCATAGAGAGATTTTCCTCGTAACAACTGCTTTCTTCTACTTTTCAATCTGCATGTTGTTTTTCTGTTGTTCTTCTATTTATGGAATGTCAAGTTGTCATCCTTCTACCATGCTTTATTCTCTTTCTCTCTTGCTTTATCCACTGTTGGATTTATTATTCTGTCTGTGCGTTGTCTTCCTCCTGCACACTTTCTGCCTTCTGCACACTATCCTCCTTCTGCGCACTATCCTGATGAATGTTCCTTAGCTACACACTCCCTGTCTTTCCTTCTTCTTCCGCACACTTTTCCTATACTTAGGATTTTTTCCCAAAACTTTATTAAAATTGCAAAACTGTTTCCAATACTGCATGTCCAACACCGTGACAAGGTAACATACCATATATTCCTTATAGGGCTGAGTGACAATGATGTAAAATCTTCATAATTTGAATATGGAGAGTTACTAATGTGTGGGGATCCACTAGATACTTATAGAATCATCGTGGAGGTTCCCAGATGGTATTGAAACCCTAAACCTAACCCTAATTCTTATTATAAACAACCTAGCACGAGGAGGGAAAAGGGTTCACTATTTCTTCAGGCATCGACTATTCCATAACATAAGCATGAGTGTGGAGGATATACTAATAGACACACACACACACACACACACACACACACAGAGAGAGAGAGAGAGAGAGAGAGAGAGAGAGAGAGAGAGAATACCATAGCGTGTCATATATTCGTAGTAATCTTGGATTTCTTTGTAATATATATTGTACTCTTCATTATAAAAGAACATGGAAGGCACAATCCTACATTCGTTGTTGGTTTTCCCATATAGGATTATAGGGTGAATTTTATGCTCCAATGTGTGTGATTTTGCTATTTTAATTTTGTTTTATACCACAATAGTTGAAGAATATGACTAGCATTTATTTTTGTTAAAGGATTAATAATACAAAAGGATAGTCATACAATTGAGAATATGTTCATTGTAGTAGATTTAATTTTAGATATGTTTTGGTGTGTTGACCATTGGAATATCCAAGGAAATTTAAATATCATATTGGTACAATAGCAGGTTTATTTTGGAGTTTGGTGGTTTGAGTGTGTTTCCCCTCAAGGGAAACTACTTCCAAAGCCACCCTCTCATGGGGTGTGGTATTGCTGCTTGCATGAGCTCTGTTGCTCATATCCTCCAATTTAGAGTTTTTCTTCGAGCTCGTCCATCAGATACATGATGATCTAGCCTCACATCACTCACGAGTTCTCTTAGATGGCTTAGCCAAGGTATATTAGCTTTCTCCTTTTACACCTTAGATGACACATGCGCTTGTAGTTGGTACAATAAGATTTCATTTTCACATGGTCATGGTACTTTGGCTTAGTTTCTTCACTTCACTTGTTGTGCTTTTGTCTCATTATGGGTTTGATACTTAGACGTGGCACTATAACTTCTAAGCTAGTTGTGGACGTGGTAAAAAATAAAGTGTGATATAATAACACTTCATAACATTAATGATTTTACTATTTTCCTAGTCTTACCATGGGGGACATAATTTTCCCTTAGATAAGTGTCGTCATGTCTCGAGTCAAGTTGTACTACTAGGGATCTTGTTAAGGTAACATACCTCATATCCTATCTATACTTAACACTTTACATCTTCCCCTTTCACTTTCATTCCATTCATAAAAAAGTTAGTCTCGTTCTTGTTTGACTTGTCAAAAGTCATTAAGCAAGGTTCAACAAAGCAAATGAAGACTCCATTGTATAAAATCCTAAGTCAAATCAAGCCAATAAGGTTAGAGGCGAAGAGCATGAAAGTTAAAAATTAATAAATTAATAAATCTAGAGCTATGCCACCTCATTAAAAGGCCCTTACCCTAACTCCTATTCTTAAATATGCATATCTAAATAAAGGACCAAAGGAAAATATAATAGG
>ML873369.1:18144-37454 GCA_009831015.1 Picea engelmannii | reverse complement strand
AATCCAGGATTCTTAATTTGAACTATAAAGAATTGCAATAGGGAGATTTCTTTCCTGTGATACAATTCAGAGCTTCAGTTCATTTCAGCAAGTTTAGATAGGATGATTTCTTTACTACAACACTAAGTGCTTTTGGAATTGAGAATATATAGTGCACAGCTATCTTTGAAACAAAAGACTTCCCTGGGTTGATAATTTATGTTTCACTTGGTTGTTTGAAATTAATTAAGCAATTATAGTGACCAACAACAGTTAGACCTACAAAAGACTTATCAAGAAGCTTAGAGATGCAAGAAAAGAAATACCTCATCTTAAAGAAGAAGATAAGGTCAACTTGGTTGAGATGAAAGAGATCATGGATGGATACAGTCACACCCTTTACTTGGAAAGGTTTGTAGCTAGAAAGGCCCAACCCCTTCATAGACAATTAAAGAATATTTATAGGCAAAACAGAGGCTTCCAGTCTCAAAATAGGAAGCTAAAGGCTGAGCTGAAGCACTTTCAAGATGAAGTAGCCTAAAGAAATTTGCAGGTGTTGGTTGAAGATACCATTGAGGATGAAAAACCAGCAGCTAAGGAGAGCACAACTACATAGAGGAAGCCTGTCAATTCTAAGAAGAAGAAGTTTTCTATGTCAATTGAAGATCCTCTTTCTACCAGAAGGAGTGTGAGGTTAAATGTCAAAATGACAAAATAGTTGGTAGAAGGTAAGCCCCATTTTTTAGGATGTTCCTTTTTGGGGAGGGTTAACCGATATGAAAATATTATCCCCACCATCTATACAGGATTCTAAGCACTTAAAGATCTAGGTTTTGAGTTTTTGCTAAGTTCTAGCTTCCCCCAATGGTAAACTGCACTACCTATTGTATGGTCAAGGCACTGAAGTAAAATGGTTTTGTCATCATGAAAGATCACAAATTGATCAACGCATGTTCAAGGTTGTGTTGGCAGCCATTTTCATTCCTATCTTTTCCTTACAAGCTGCCTACACAAGGGTTTTGAACCCTCAATACTCGTCGTAATTTTTTAAATAAACGACACTATTATCTTTCGCTTTCGCATACCTGCTTTTCATTTTCATTTTCACGAATGCAAGCGTGAAAATATACAGTTGGGATTCATGTTGATGGCATTAGAATGATCTTTTGGATTGTTATGAACCTATTTGTTTATGTGGTCATAACTCTTTTACCTCCAACTCACCACTGGTCACACATTTATCAAAACACCAAACCACCACTCACTTTGCATTTGACTATTGTTAATATGGTTTCGATTTATAAATTCATTGATACAATGGTTATTTGATATTTTGGTGTCTTTGATCAAATCGTTGATGCAATGGTTTTAGTGAACAAATTAATTTTGGGTCAAATCGTGGTTCATTTGACATACTGGTGTTTCTTTTAAATCGTGAAAATTCCATTATTTATTTAACACTCGGATCGATTTTTGGTTATGTATATCATGGTTTTCAAGGGTTATGTGATAATTCTTTTGGATATAAACTATTGTGATTTGAATGTTCCAAGGCGTCATTGATTGTACAGCCCGACATGATATTTTTGCATGGTCCCAAATTACTACACCACCCTCGCACGCATAAGCATTAATGCTTGGTCTTGCATTTCGAGCTGCCTTTGCTTGTTTTGGGGAAGCTGTGGGAAAATGGTTCTATGTCTACCCTGTCAAACCCCCTTGTTGATTACCCTATTGATCTTGTGTTATTTTCTATCGCTCCTGTAGTCCGAATCAAGCCCAACGGCGTTCAAACTTTGTTGTTGTTTGATAACGCCCGAGAGGACCTAGAAAGGAATGGTTGGTGGGTTTTTATTGAGAAGTTTGAGGGTTTCAACCTGGAAGTCGCTCAACAATTTGCACTTACATTCGATCGTTGCAGAGCCAAAGTTGCGGACATCCAACTCGAATTAAATGAGGATTTCCTCAGCTTAGCCACTGGTCTGCCAGCCGAAGGGAAAAAATGGTTTAAAAATTCGAAGGTTGATGAAGTACCATGAAAATCAATAGTTGCGATAAAGGTATGCCAGTTACAGCTCTTAAGTCTAGGTGGCATGATTTGTTGGCCATTATCAATCAATTCATTACATGTGAGGGTAGATACCATTTAGTTTTCTTATACCACCTCCGACTGTTCATGAGTTTCATAGATTTTCCTTTAAATATGCCACATTTCCTCCTTCGGAGTTTATATAAAATGGCCAAATGTTTCAAGAGAGAGAAAGCCAACTCCAGCCTCATCCACCACTGTTTAATTAAAATTTTTATAGTTCATCATTTGAGGTTGAGTGGCGACTATTGGGAAGCTTTCTTGTTGAGGAATGGCTTTGCCAGTCTTGAAATTGGATAAGTTGACAAAACCGTGCTCACAGAAACCCTTGTCGGGCCTGTGGTGCCCCCTCCTACACTCTTACCCTCTCTTGAACCCTCGACCTACCCAAACCCTACCCAAACCGACACCCTGTCTGATTCATGCCTAAAAGATGGCGATAAGCCTGTTAAAAGGTATACAAGGAAAAAGGGTAAGGGTAACAACGATGTCAATCACAAAAGAAAAAAGGTTGCGCACTGGGTATCAAGGTGTGCTAGCAATAAACCTAAACAAAACACAGACCAACAACCAATTTTTTTGAGTGAAGATTCTGATTCCGAAATCGAGTGGTTTCTAACCGAGGAGTATCCATACTCACACGACCTTTGTTCAGTCAAGCCCTATGACTATCTGACGAACATCTCGCCATGCCTTAGAGATGACCCCAACTTCCCCAGGATCAAACTCGACAGTGGAACTGCTGGTAAATTAAGAGATTCTTCACCTGTAATTACATGGCCTGATCAACCACAGTGCAATGAATGCAAGTCATGGCTCAAACGATATTATACAGACGCCTCTTTGCTGCAATCCCAAATCAATTCCTTGGAGGACCGAGTAAATGTGTTAACCAAAGAAAATGACAGACTGCAAGCTAATGATAAAAGGTAGAAGACCACAGGCTCTATCATTTTCAAAAATGTAGAGGCGACCACTGCCATTGTTAATTCAAAAATAGCTTGATCGAATCGAATCCCTGAAACCGAGGTATGGTATTTCAACAATGATTTTAGAATGATTTTGTTTGTTTTGAATTAGCATAAAGGATTTGTTTTCTCAATCACATCTATTTGTGTTATGATTGAATTGATACAATACAATTTTGTTTGTAAATAATAACTAGCTACAGAATCGTGAGATTCTGTAGCTAGTCATAAAAATTTGAATTTTTGTTGATTTTACAACTAAACACAATCTGAAATCATGTATTTTTGTGCATTTATAGGTACACATGAATTTCAAAGGAAATTGGATCGACTGTGGCATATTTGAACATGCTTTTTTTACATAGTTTTGGATTGGGCTGTTAGTTTTAGATAAGAACAGGAATTTGGGAGATTGTATTCCCATAATTTTTGCAACAACTTTGATAATTTCCACAGGAATGTTTTCATCCTGTGGCCTTTATATATGTATTATTTTTGTAAACAAAAACCATCGCTTCTTGGGAGCAGAGAATATGGATTGATGATTATTCAGAATCGAATGAAAGTAGATGTTTGTACGGCTTTAGCTTCAATATATCATACTTTTGTTCAAGTTTTTGTGCATTTCAATTTGTAATCAAATTATTGACTACTTTATATATCATAATTTGCTACACGGTGATGTGATGGGATTTAAATAGTGTCCATATTTGATGTCTCTCATTTTACATACAACAATTATCCTGTTTCAATTTAATGAAGAGAGGGTTAATCTTCTTTATTAAATGAGCGGTTATATACAAATCTTTGCAGAGAGATTTATCTTAATGTAATCATTTGTAAATTATAAAATTGTTGTTTCTACATCCTTTTCATGTTCTATCGTTAGCATTCAAAAGTGTTGGTGCTTCGTGTTTACGCGAAATATTGGAAAATCCGGTGCGGGTTGGCCTCATCGAATAGTGAACGCAGATGCCTATGTACAGGACAAGTAGGAGATGATAATTTCAGGTCAGTTTGTTATTTTATTTTAATAGTTTAATTAATATAAAAAATTTCTATAGCTTAGATAGATATATAATACAGATTGTTATTTTTATTGCTTAGTTAGATAGCTGTCGTTTCATTTCCTGTTTATAAAAGTTATAAAAAATCAAAAAATACTGAACAATAGCTTTTGTTGTCAATTCATACATGATTTTCGCAGGTTTTTGATTAAAAATTTGCAATCTGTGAATACTGTACATATAATAGAAATATAAATATATCTATGCACTGCATATTTAATAAGTATAACTATTATTCTATTAGCCAGTAAAACTGTAAATATATATTAGAATTGTATATAGTTTGCAGTAGCTATTTTTCACTTAGATTAGTTTCTTTAGCTTAGTTTTCTCACTTTCCTAGGACTTAGATCAGCTAACGGAGCTGCTA
Organism: Picea engelmannii; assembly: GCA_009831015.1. Lineage (NCBI taxonomy): Eukaryota > Viridiplantae > Streptophyta > Pinopsida > Pinales > Pinaceae > Picea > Picea engelmannii. Next base: position 32,981 of record ML873369.1, on the reverse strand, counting down.
AACCCGTCAGAGTGGATTAATCCAAATGACTTGGCTTATTTAGACAACCCCGGACCGGATTCACTCCTCCAGTTGACGAGTGGTCAATTTCGCCCGTCAACAAATGGCGCTAGAAGGAGGGCCTGAAAAATTATTAATGGCACGAGGAAGTCGTAAGACTCCTCCACCACCCAATCGCTCACCTATAGTGACAAGAATTCATTCAAATGAAAACATCACCCCTCAAACAACAACCACATCAAATGACGATCTACGGATCATAGTTGAACTAGTAACCTCAAATCCTACAAGTGGTGACGTACAAGATATTGTCTGCCAATATCTCATAAGAACACATAGTGCCTTCACCCGTTTAAGACAACCAAATTGACCTTTGGACCAACCATTAGATTTATCTGATATCAGAGAACAACTTGGAGGTACTAACCTCACTTTAAACCCTACATATCCAATCCTCACTCCTACAATAGGAGGATTTGGTATACCACCCTCACCACCTCCATCATCCCCTTCTTCTTCAGAAGAAGAATCCTCTAATGAAGGCAGTTCTTCATCCCAGCCTTCGACACCACCCGCACCAATGGCCAACCAGAACAATCTTGCCAGAACCTAGCTTGACCAAGATGTGGTAGCCGTACCCGGGCCTCAGCATCCCTTACCCAAACATCTGGAGAAGTGACTCCCTTAGTTTGACCTAGACTCTAAACAGATCGCCAAATATCACATCAAAAAGTTTATGTTAGCCATTAGACTCCGTAATGTCGAGCACGAAAACATAGTATGTAGATTGTTCCCCTATACTTTCGAGGGCAATGCCTCTACCTGGTACTTTGCCCAGCAGCCCCATACCATCGTGTCATGGGAGAAGTTTGAATCCTTCTTTCTTGAGAATTTTGGAGACGATAAGTTCCCATAAGTTCTATTCATGGAGATTTCTAGTTTAAGAATGAACCCCAAAGAGAAAATCAAAGACTTTAACCAAAGATTCTTAACACTAAAGAACCGAATCCCTATGGATTCGATGCCTGCTGAGAATCTTATTATAGCATATTATACAAAATCCTTACATCAAAGTATAGCCATTTGGGTTAAGAGATCCAAGAAAGACACGTTGTTAGAGGCCTTCGAAGAGGCCATTCAGATTGAGAAAGACATCCTTAGCTTAAAAGACACTACTAGCAACGAAATAGAGACTAGTTCGTCTTCCAAAAAGAAAATCGAAATCCTACCTAGACCTGCTCAAAACAAAATGCAACCTGAAAGCTCAGATTTAGAAAACTTAACAAAAGTCGTTCAAAAACTATCAAATCAAGTTATAGATTTGAAAAGAATGGATGAAGAAGCTTCTTCAAGAAAAGGGCCTTACAAACCCCCTTTTAGGAAGCCTTTTCCTCCCAACCGACCTAATTCAAATACTGAAGGCTTAAATCTAGAAAGCCTACAATTCGCTATTCAAACGATTCTAGAAGCCCAGGATAACTTGATGCCCCCTGAGACCCCTGAGGAAGTAGTTGAACAAGAGATAGTTGAAGAAGATGAATCTTCTTTGAACATTTTTGGACACTTCTTGGATAGAATTTTTCAAGCTAATTTCGAGACAGTACATCCCTACAATACTAGGAGTAAGACAACAAATAAACCTTCTTCTGAAAACACTACGACTTTGCCCCCAAAACAGTCTAAACTAGTTGAGACTAAACAAAGTCATGTAAACCCAAACTTAGATTATGATTTAGTTAAAGATCTAAAAAATTTAAGGGCTAACATTTATGTTTATGAATTATTAAAATTCTCGTTTCTTCTACAAAAAATGTTACAGAATATCACAGATAATAGCAAAAATGGCAATCCAAGCAGAAACAGAGTTTTTCAGAATAACCCAAAAGTTCCTCAGAAGGCCTCTACTAAGAATAATTCTGATCCTCATGAGAAGAGATACCTCCCTGTAAATAATGTAACAAATGTAGATAAATTATTTTTAGAGGCTTCGAGTAAAAAGCCACAAGCTTCCACCATTACTACTCGCAGAAATGTACCTCCATTTTTGTTAACTTTTGAAATATTTAATAGGAACATGCACAATTGTATGGTAGATTCAGGAGCATATTTTAATGTAATGCCATGGTTTGTGTGTCATAAGATTAATGTTGAAGTTGAACCATCCACCTTAAAGATCATCCAACTTGATCGAACTAGTGTTAAGGTTATAGGAGAATTAAGGAATGTGCTTATAAGATTATCGTCTAACCCCAAAGTTCATCAAGTGATTGATATTATTGTTGTGGATATTCCAGAAGTTTATGGTCTTTTTTTAAGCAGAGACTGGTCAGAGAAGCTACACGGCTATTTTGAGACAGATTGGTCTCACTTGTGGTTTCCTGAGAACGGAAAACCCAACAAAATCAAGGTAAATCATGAACATTACCTAAAGTTCACAGTCACAGATTTAAATGATCCCAATGAACCATTTACACCTTCTATCGATTCACCCGAAATACAAGGGATGAATACCTTTTTTGGCAATTTCATGGCCAAGAATTCCTCTATAACTATCCCAAAATAGCAGTCTGAGATTGTGGCATATATGCAACCAACAGTTTCTACCCAATGGTATCATGCACCCAACAAAAATCAAATATGGTCTCTTTACTTTGACGGGTCAAAGTCCAAGGAAGGAGCTGGTGCGGGCTGCGTTATTATTGATCCAGTAGGTAACAAAACCCTGATTGCATGCAGGTTAGAGTTTGAATGTACAAACAACACAACAGAATATGAGGCTTTATTGCAAGGCCTCAGGAAAGAATTAGATATGAACATTCAAAATTTGATTGTCTTTGGCTATTCAGAAATCGTGGTTAGACAGGTAAGAGATTCTATCCACTGTTTGTCTCTGCATCTTAAAAGCTACCAATCTGAGGTATGGAATTTGATGAATAAGTTTTCTTCTTTTAACATAAATTCTATTCCTAGATTGAATAATTCGGAAGCCAATTTGTTAGCTAACGTAGCTTCGAAACTCTTTCCTGCAGAAGGCTTCTCCCCGAATGCATTCTCCGTCAAACTATTTTTCAGACCATCCGTTCCCAACAACATCACGAATTGGAGAGTCTTCAACGACGATCAACAAATTATTAGTTTCCTACATATGGAAGAAACTTTCCAAGGCGCAATGATTGATGAATGCACTCATGACGAGAATCTTCGCGATTTCACGGCAATACCAGATCCGAGATCTCCTGAATCTTCATCGAACATGGTAAATTCTATCCCTAAATATGTAGTTAGATTAGAAAAATTTTATGATCTTCAATACAAATTCAAAAAATTAGTCAACTGTAAAACAAATAGTTCCTCTTTATCATATGAAAAAGTAAACTTGGGAACTAATGACAATCCACAGTGCATTAATTTAGGGGTGGAGTGTTCTGAACAAGAGAAAGTGGCGTTTATTAAATTTTTTAAGGAATTCAAAGATGTTTTTGCATGGACATATGACGACCTAAAAACCTTTGATCCTAACATCATACAACACGTCATTCCTATGAAACCCCAAACCTTGTCATTTCAACAAAAGTTAATAAAAATGCACCCTAAGCTCGAACCGACCATCAAAAAAGAATTAAATAAACTTTTGAATGCTAAGATAATTTTCCCAGTTAGGCACACACAATGGGTCTCTAATCTAGTCCCTGTCCGGAAGAAGAGTGGTGAAATCCGACTATGTGTCAATTTCTGAAACCTTAATCGAGCGTCTGATAAAGACAACTACCCTATCCCACCCATGGAACAGATCCTTCAACAGGTATCTGGTTCTGAAAGATTATCCTTATTGGATGGTTTTTCAGGGTATAACCAAGTCCTGATGTCTCCTTCAGACCAACTTAAAACTACTTTTCGCACTCCATGGGACACCTATGCTTATAGGAAAATTCCCTTTGGACTCATTAATGTTGGTGCCACTTTCCAGAGAGTGATGGACATCACTTTCCGAGGCTTAATCAATCAATCTGTCGTAGTTTACCTAGATGACGTTACTGTATTTTCGAAAAACAAAGCTGATCATCTAACTCATTTGAGATCTATTCTACAGTGATGTCGTAAGTACGGCATTTCCTTGAATCCTAAAAAATCTATCTTCGCAGTAGAACAAGGTAAGCTCTTAAGATTTATTGTATCAAGCAAATGGATGATTATCGACCCTGAAAGGACTCAATTCATCTCAAAAATCCCCCCTCCCTTGTCCAAAAAGTCTATGCAGTCTTTCTTAGGCCAAATAAACTCTGTAAGGAGATTCGTCCCCATTTTTTCAGAAATGGTGAGACCTTTACAGAATTTAATAAAAAATAATGCATAATATCATTGGGGACCCTTAGAAAACCAAGATTTTAATTCAATAAAAAGGGCCATAATAGACGCTCCTTCTCTGATGAGCCCCGACTTTTCACAAGACTTCACTCTCTACACATTCGCTTTTGACCTCTCCTACGCTGTTGTCCTAACTCAAAAGAATGTTGAAAACAATGAAGTCCCAATTGCCTTTATGAGATCAACTTTCAAAGGCACAGAGATTAATTACCCAGTAGTAGATCAACAGGCCTATGCTATTTTTAAAGCAGTAAAGCACTTCCGATCTTATCTTTTGAAATCTAGGACGAAAATTCTTGTCCCTTACCCAGCCGTCAGAAATTTGTTAGTACATAAAGAACTAGGTGAAAAGAGGGAAAACTGGGTCACCGCCTTACAAGAGTATGACATAGAAATCACCCCACCACAAATAGTGAGAGTCCAAGGGCTATGCAAGTTAGTCACTGAATCAGCAGTAGGATAGCAAGAGGAAAACGATATGTCAAACCTAGGACAACACTACCAAAATTCAATCTGCTGTGAACAAAACCCTGTTAGTCCTTGGTATGACGATATAAAATTCTATCTTGAACATGGGTCAGCCCCCCGTCACCTAGATCCCACTAAAAGAAGAGCGTTAAGATTGAAATCTGCCTCCTTTTAGTTGATTAATGGTATTCTGTTTCGTCAAAAATTTGATGGAGTACTAATGCGTTGTCTTGAGAAAGATGAAGCAGAAAAGGTCTTATTAGAATTGCACGCGGGAGAGGCCGGTAGGCATTTTGATGGGGATACCATTTCCCATAAAGTATTAAGAGAAGGTTATTACTGGCCTGCATTTTTTAGAGATGCTCATTCCTTGTGTCTCAAGTGTATTATTTGTCAAAAAGCATCCGGCCGGATACAGAAACCAACCTTTCCTTTGCAGCCTGTTTCAGTAGACTCCTCTTTTCAGCAGTGGGGTCTTGATATTATAGGTCTAATCAATCCACCATCCTCATAGCAGCATAATTTTATCATAATAGCCAGATATTACTTCACTAGGTGGTCTGAAGCTGCCCCATTAAGAGCTGTAAATACCAGTCAGGTAATTGTCTTTTTAAATTTGAATATTATTACTCGTTTTGGTATCCCTGACTGTTTAGTATTCGATAACGCTTCCTATTTTTTGTCTCTTGAGATGAGTGAGTTCACTCTAGAAAAAGGCATTAAATTAAAATATTCTGCCATCTATTACCCCCAAGGAAATGGATTGGTAGAATCAACTAATAAGAATCTGATTAAAATCATCAAGAGAATGGTATCTGAAAATCACAAAAATTGGCATAATGCACTGTTAAACGCAATCTGGGCTGATAGAGTAACTCCGAAAACTATTGTGGGTAACTCTCCCTTCTTTCTTGTCTATGGAAAAGAAACAATTCTTCCACCACATATTCTTCTTCCCTCACTGCAGCTATCACAGAAAATACAAGAAGAGAACTACCCCCCTTTGGAGAATCGAATTAACGCATTATTAAAACTAGAAGAGGTAAGGGCTCAAGCAAAATGGAAGTTGGATCAACATCAACTTGTAGTTAAAAGTTGGTTTGATTCGAACTCTGCCTATGACAGGAACTTTGAAGTAGGTGACCTTGTCCTAAAATGGGACAAACCACATGAGGGAAAGGGAGAGCATATGAAGTTTCAAAACTTATGGCTAGGACCGTTTTTAATTGCTGAGAAATTGGGTCCCAACTCTTTCAAATTATAGAGTCTAGAGGGACAGCCAGACACCTATCCGGTGAATGGACAAGCTCTAAAAAGGTATTTTGCTTGATGACAACCCTGTGTACATTGTGTAAATATTTTTCCTTTGTTTGCTTTTCATTTTCTTTTGTTGTGTTGGTTTTGATTTCTCCCTTACGCTTATCAGTTTTTACTTTTGAAATACATATACCTGCATCATTAACTGTTCAGATTAAAAGAACAGAAAAACTTTCCTCTGAAATGACTGTTGAAAGATTGTCTAAACATCAATTATGATATGTTTCTGAAATTTATAGCCATGTTAAAGAAAGCATGTTGTTTGAAAAGAGTTTATTGATTTCAATCTGTAATTGAAGCCTGTCACGATCATCCATTTTCTTCTTACGATGCCCCTGTTCCTTAAGGGAACAACTCAGAAGATGTCTCCCTGCCTCCGAAGGTCAGTTTATTAACAAAATATATCTAGATCTTAATGAAGGGCAGTTTAATTTTTTTTCTCAAGGTCCATAATTTATTAAAATATGTCTAAAATATCATAATTTTCAGTGTCATCCCGCTCAATTATATATCTTTAAAAACCAAATAAATCATTAAAGAGTTGTGGGAAGTGCTTGTAAAGCCACCGCGATACTGAATAGGTCTACTGGTAGCGGGTAAATGCATGCATGACGCCAAGATAACTTCGCCAGAGTACTGAACAAGCCCGCTGGTAGCAAAGCAATGTCGGGTATATGAAAGTTTGCAAATATGGGATCTCTTGACCTTAAAATGTCCTTCATTTTCATCTGGAACTTCCTATCAGGATACAGATATTGGAGTGGGTTAAATGGAAAACCTGTCGAGGCTATGGACGCCTGCTGGTAGCAGTGGCTCTGTCAACAGTATTGGAGATTTTATCCTTAATATCGTGACTCACTTTTCTTAAGACTGTTATCAGTTTTCATCTTTTAAAATAACCAGCTGGAATTTTTATGATTGATGATGATGTTTAAACAATTTCCTGGTTGTTTTTGACTTAGAGTTATTCTCATTATCCTAATCTAGACTTGTTCATTTGGTAGAGATAACTGCTTCTATCAGTGTGTCGCCATTGTTGGCAGCCCTTTTCATTCCTATCTTTTCCTTACAAGCTGCCTACACAAGGGTTTTGAACCCTCAATACTCGTCGTAATTTTTTAAATAAACGACACTATTATCTTTCGCTTTCGCATACCTGCTTTTCATTTTCATTTTCACGATTGCAAGCGTGAAAACCTACAGTTGGGATTCATGTTGATGGCATTAGAATGATCTTTTGGATTATTATGAACCTATTTGTTTATGTGGTCATAACTCTTTTACCTCCAACTCACCACTGGTCACACATTTATCAAAACACCAAACCACCACTTACTTTGCATTTGACTATTGTTAATATGGTTTTGATTTATAAATTCGTTGATGCAATGGTTATTTGATATTTTGTTGTCTTTGATCAAATCATTGATCTAATGGTTTTATTGAACACATTAATTTTGGGTCAAATTGTGGTTCATTTGACATACTGGTGTTTCTTTTAAATCGTGCAAATGCCATTATTTATTTAACACTCGGATCGATTTTTGGTTATGTGTATCATGGTTTTCAATGGTTATGTGATAATTCTTTTGGATATACACTATTGTGATTTGAATGTACCAAAGCGTCATTGATTGTACAACCCGACATGATATTTTTGGATGGTCCCAAATTACTACACCACCCTCACACGCATAAGCATTAACGCTTGGTCTTGCATTTCAAGATGCCTTTGCTTGTTTTGGGGAAGCTGTGGGAAAATGGTTCTATGTCTACCCTGTCAAACCCCCTCACCTATTATCTTATTGATCTTGTGTTATTTGCTATGTATTCTATAGTCAGAATCGAGCCCAATGGTGTTCAAACTTTGTTGTTGTTTGATAACACCCGAGAGGACCTAGAAAGGAATGGTTGGAGGGTTTTTATTGAGAAGTTCAAGGGTTTCAACCTGGAAGTCGCTCAACAATTTGCACTTACATTCGATGGTTGCACGGCCAAAGTTGGGGACATCCAACTCGAATTGAACGAGGATTTCCTCAGCTCAGCCACTGGTCTACTAGCCGAAGGGCAAAAATGGTTTAAAAATTCGAAGGTTGATGAAGTACCATGGCCACTATTGTTTACCTCAAGGAAAATCAATAGTTGTGACAAAGGTATGCCATTTATAGCTCTTAAGTCTAGGTGGCATGATTTGTTGTCCATTATCAAGCAATTCATTACATGCGAGTGTAGATACCGTTTAGTTTTCCTATACCACCTCCGACTGCTCATGAGTTTCATAGATTTTCCTTTAAATATGCCACATTTCCTCCTTCGGAGTTTATATAAAATGGCCAAACGTTTCAAGAGGAAGAAAGCCGAATCCAGCCTCTTCCACCACTGTTTAATTAAAAATTTTATAGCTCATCATTTGAGGTTGAGTGGCGACTGTTGGGAAGCTTTCTTGTTGAGGAATGGCTTTGTCAGTCCTGAAATTGGACAAGTTGACAAAACCGTGGTCACAAAAACCCTTGTCGGACCTGTCGTGCCCCCTCCTACACTCTTACCCTCTCTTGAACCCTCGACCTACCCAAACCCTACCCAAACCAACACCCTACCCGATTCATGCCTAAAAGATGGCGGTAAGCCTGTTAAAAGGTCTGCAAGGAAAAAGGGTAAGGGTAACAACGATGTCAATCACAAAAGTAAAAAGGATGTGCGCTAGGTATCAAGGTGTGCTCACAATAAACCTAAACAAAACACAGACCAACAACCAATTCTATTGAGTGAAGATTCTGATTCCAAAATCGATCGGTTTCTAACCGAGGAGTATCCATACTCACACGGCCTTTGTTCAGTCAGGCCCTATGACTATGTGACAAACCTCCCACCATGCCTTAGAGATGACCCCAAATTCCTCGGGATCAAACTCGATAGTGGAACTGTTGGTAAATTAATAGATTCTTCACCTGTAATTACATGGCCTAATCAACCATAGTGCAATGAATGCAAGTCGTGGCTCAACCGATATTATACAGACGTCCCTTTGCTCCAATCCTGAATCAAGTCCTTGGAGGACCGAGTAAATGTGTTAACCAAAGAAAATGATAGACTGCAAGCTAATGATAAAATGCAGAAGAACACATGCTCTGTTGTTTTCAAAAATGTAGAGGCAGCCACTGCCATTGTTAATTCAAAAATAGCTTGATCGAATCGAATCCATGAAACCGAGGTATGGTATTTCAACAATGATTTTAGAATGATTTTGTTTGTTTTGAATTAGCATAAAGGATTTGTTTGCTCAATCGTGTCTATTTATGTTATGATTGAATTGATACAATACGATTTTGTTTGTAAATAATAACTAGCTACAAAATCGTGAGATTTTGTAGCTAGTAATAAAAATTTGAATTTTTGTTGATTTTACAACTAAACACAATCTGAAATCATGTATTTCTGTGCATTTACAGGTACACACAAATTTCAAAGTAAATTGGATCGACTGTGGCATCTTTGAACATGCTTTTTTTACATAGTTTTGGATTAGGCTGTTAGTTTTAGATAGGAACGGGAATTTTGGAGATTGTATTCCCATAATTTTTGCAATAGCTTTGATCATTTCCACAGGAATGTTTTCATCCTATGGCCTTTATATATGTATTATTTTTGTAAAAAAAAACCATTGCTGCTTGGGAGAAAAGAATATGGATTGATGATTATTCAGACTCGAATTAAAGTAGATGTTTGTATGGCTTTAGCTTCAATATATCATACTTTTGTTCAAGTTTTTGTGCATTTCAATTTGTAATAAAATTATTGACTACTTTAGATATCATAATCTGCTACAGGTTGATGTGATGGGATTTAAATAGTGTCCATATTTGATGTCTCTCATTTTACATACAACAATTATCATGTTTCAATTTAATGAACAGAGGGTTAATCTTCTTTATTAAATGAGCGGTTATATACAAATCTTTGTAGAGAGATTTATCTTAATGTAATCATTTGTAAATTATAAAATTGTTGTTGCTACATCCTTTACATGTTCTGTCGTTAGCATTCAAAATCGTTGTTGCTTCATGTTTACGCGAAGTATTGGAAAATCCGGTGTGGGTTGGCCTCATCGAATAGTGAACGAAGATGCCTATGTACAGGACAAGTAGGAGATGATAATTTCAGGTCAGTTTGCTATTTTATTTTAATAGTTTAATTAATATAACAATTCTCTGTAGCTTAGATAGATATATAATACATATTGTTATTTTTATTGCTCAGTTAGATAGCTGTCGTTTCATTTCATGTTTATAAAAGTTATAAAAAATCAAAAAATACTGAACAATAGCTTTTGTTGTCAATTCATACATGATTTTCGCAGGTTTTTGATTAAAAATTTGCAATCTGTGAATACTGTACATATAATAGAAATATAAATATATCTATGCATTGTATATTTAATAAGTAGAACTATTATTCTGTTAGCTAGTAAAACTGTAAATATATATTAGATTTGTATATAGTTTGCAGTAGTTGTTTTTCACTTAGATTAGTTTCTTTATCTTAGTTTTTTCACTTTCCTAGGACTTAGATCGGCCAACGGAGCCGCTAAACCCATCGGAGTGGATTAATCCAAATGGCTTGGGTTATTTAGACAACCCCAAACCAGATTCACTCCTCCAGTTGACGAGCGGTCAATTTCACCCATCAACAGGTTGAATGTGCTATGTTCTTGGCAATGCTACCTAAACCTGCACACAGACGCAGCGTAAGTGGCACTCCCTAATGGCGCTACCTAATATTGGGCATAGAACAAAGTTGGAATGTAGGTGCAGCGAAAGTGGCACTACCTAATGGCTCTACCGAATATTTCACAGAGGGTAAAAGTTTGCGCACAGGCGAAACACATAGGCACTACCTACAGGCACTACCTAGAGGCGCTACCTAATATTGCATAGAGAGAAAAGTCTATACACATATGCAGCATAGTGATGGTACCTTTTCTCCTTGTAGTGCACTACCCAGATTTGATGCCCAAGGAAGCTGCCAATAAACACCATAGATCTAGGAGGACCCAGCTAACAACTTTTGGATTAATTGATGATGGAGAAGGATAGAGAAGTAGCAGATGGAATCATGAAGACAACCACATGATTTAAAAGACACATGGAAAATAGGGAGTTGTGCAACAAAAGGGAATCAAATTAGTTTGAAATTTAGTTGGATTAGTCACCAACATTTTCCTTTTTTATAGCATAGGTGGTTAGATAGGTTGTTAGATCAAATAAATGTTTATAGTTTTTCAAGGGAAGGAGGCAAACTTGTACTTCCATTTGTTGCCTCCCTTTTGTTATAAATCGATAGATCATTTGCTTTAGTAGGTTCGGATGGTTGAGCAAGGCTCCCTTATACTGTAATATTTTGATGAAGTAACTATGATCTAGTGATGTACTGGACTTAAGACTTTTTTACTAATAGAAATCAGCTTCTCTTTCAACCTATTTTCTTATGATGCTAAATGTTCATTCTTTGAATAATTCACATGAATGATTGTAGTGATGTTATGATGTATGTTTGATCATTATGTTATCATGATGTTTATTTAGCTTCCTTAGTTTCTCAGTTCAAGAAGATCTTGTGTTAAGAAACTTTACTCCTTAGGATTTTGTGGCCCTGATGTTTACAGTAACCCCTACACTTCTCTCATTCAAGTATTCCCTCTATTCATACTTACTCCCAAACTATTGATTGAATTAGCCAAGACCTTAATTATTGGTGCATGCTAGCCCTGTTATCCGAGTTAGAACATTATCACTTGAGTCCTTTTCCATTTGACCCTTTAAACACCCTTACATTCACTTATAACTTGATGGGTACTGGGCTTTCCTTCCATGCAATCTGAAGGTGAATCCTAGTGCTAACAAAACCTTGAGGCTATGTATTGATTTCAAGAGGCTTAATAAGGCCACCATAAAGAATAAGTATTATTTGCCAATAATTGATTGTTTGTTTGACGAGCTGAAATGTGCAAGAATATTTTCGAAGATTGACTTGAGATCAGGCTATCATCAAGTAAGAATAAAGGAAGAATAAATCAACAAGACAACATTCATAACAATATATGGGCATTATGAATTCACGGTAGTGTCATTTGGGCTATAAAATGCCCCAGTCATTTTTATGTCCCCGATGAATGGAGTGCTTAGTGAGTACCTGGACAAGTTTGTGATTGTGTTCTTAGATGATATCCTCATCTATTCTAAATTAGGAGTAAACATGAGAATAATTTAATAATGGTGTTGCAAGTTTTAAGAGACCATAAATTGTATGTTAAGCTAAGTAAGTGCATATTTTACCAAAAGAGGATTCACTACTTCAGGCATATAATTTCAGAAACAAGGATAGAAGTTGATCCTAAGAAGATAGAGACCATTAGAGGATGGTCAGTGCCAAAGAATGTGACAGAGGTCAAATCATTCATGATTCTTTCCATTTATTACCGAAGATTCATAAAATGGTTCTCAAGAATTGTAAGTACAATCACTTATTTGCAAAAGAAGGGAGTCAAATTTGAATGGACTTCCAAGTGTGAAGATATTTTTCAATAGTTGAAGGAAATATTGACAAGTGCACCAATATTGAATATTGCAGATCGAAATGATATTTTTTTGTGTGCACCGATGCATGAAAGGAAGGACTCAGTGGAGTTCCTAGTCAAAGGCACTATGTGGTTGTTGGTCACTATAATTGCTTAATTGATTCAAACAATCAAGTGATACATAAATTGTCAACCCAGAGAAGTCTTTTTATTTCGGAGATAACCATGCACTATATATGCTCAATTCCAAAAGCAAACTAGAGTTGTAGTAAATAAACTTATACTAATCACACTTGCCTTGAATGAACTAAAGTTCTGATTTAAATCACAGGAAAGCAACCTACCTATTGCAGATCTTAAAGATTAATCTAAGAATCCTGGATTACATTAAAATAACATTTGCAATAGGGAAGAACAACTATTCTGCAACCAGAGAACAGGACCCTTACTCTCAAACAGAGACTTCAGTACTTTATTTTTGATTAACACTCTTTCATGAAAACAGTAATGCAGAGAAAGTTAACTCTATCTAGCAGAGAACAAGGCCATCTAATTCCTTCCTTTCTAAGCAGGAACCTTAATCCCTATCCCTGATTAGCACACTTGTGAAAATAATAGGAAACTGGATCTCCTGATTCCTTCCTTTCTGAGAAGGAACCCTTAACCCAGTTTCTGGCTAGCACACTTGCAGAAGTAAATCTACAGAGAACAGGATGTTCTGATCCCTTCCTCTCTGAGAAGGAACCCTTAACCCAGTCTCTGGATAGCACACTTGCAGGAGTAATTGAAATATACTGAGAATAGGATGTTCTGATCCCTTCCTCTCTGAGCAGGAACCCTTAACCGAGTCTCTGGCTAGCACACTTGCAGGAGTAATTGAAATCTACAGAGAACGGGATATTCTGATCCCTTTCTCTCTGAGTAGGAACCCTTAACCCAGTCTCTGGCTAGCACACTTGCAGAAGTAATTGGAATCTATGGAGAACAGGATGTTCTGATCCCTTCCTCTCTGAGCAGGAACCCTTAACCCAGTCTCTGGCTAGCACACTTGCAAAAGTAATTGAAATCTACAGAGAACAGGATGTTATGATCCCTTCCTCTCTGAGCAGGAGCCCTTAACCCAGTCTCTAGCTAGCACACTTGCAAAAGTAATTGAAATCTACAGAGAACATGATATTCTGATTCCTTCCTTTCTGAGAAGGAACCCTTAACCCAATCTCTGGCTAGCCTCATAAAATCATCACACAAGATTGCTAATAAAAAGAATTGCGAATTTCATTCAAAAAACTAAGACAGAGTTCAGTAGTGTTTCAGCAAATCGAAATTCATTAAAAGTAGTGTTTCAGAAAACAAAAGTTAATCAAAGTAAAAACAAAGATTGTATTAACACACTTCTAAAACTAATGGGTGAATCTTGTGAAGAAGGTGGGCCCTCCCTTCTCACAAGATTCCCCTGAAACGAGAAAGCTAGATAAGGATACTCAAAGCAGTCTTTTATTCATCTGTCAAAATATCATATTACAATCTAGAAATGGAATATGTCCCTCTCTCTGAATCTTCTTCAATATATAAAACTTGGCTCCCTCGAATGATGATTTCCTCTTATTTAAAGAGGGAACCCCTTCGATACAATAAATTACAATGTGTATCTAAGTCCTATCTTTAGTCGGATCTACTTTCTAAACCAGCATAGGATGTCCTAGTCTCGTGTAACAAAATTCTATTACAGGAGCTGAATGAGGTATTGTTGTTACGGCTGGTGTAATAGCTTCTTCTCATTGTTTCTGATGTTGTTTCAGCATCGCAATTCACGGGTTGTTTCATCCACGTGAATTGCGCTCTTGACTGTGTCGGCATTGTGTAGGAGCGACGGTTAGTGCTTTGTTGACCGCTGACTGTAATAGATCTATGTTTCAGCATCTGCGACCTCAGACTGTATAACATCTCTGTGTTTCAGCATCAGTTCTGTGTTTTAGCAACAGTGACCTTAGACAGTTCTGTGTTTCAACAATAAGACTCAAATGTTAATCTGCAGTTTTGAACACTTATGCATTTCTAATCAATGGTCAAGTACGAGAGTGATGTAAAATATTATGCAAAACAGATTAAACGT
>ML873369.1:0-18044 GCA_009831015.1 Picea engelmannii | reverse complement strand
GTGAACTTGTTCCATTGTCACTTGTATTTAGTTTTTGTTTTTATGCTCATGTTGTTATTTATTTCTTGTTTAATTCTTGTTCATACCTTTACTATTTTCTTTCTAACCTTTTGCATTGCAGCTGTCATGACTAGAAGAGCCCAGCTAGGCATGTAAGTGCTCGCTTTTTGCTCACTCATTGACGAAAAGAGCACGAACAGTCCTAATAGTGGTATGCTATGAGTCCATAAAATTAAATCAGCATGAGAGGAATTATAATACACATGACTTGGAGTTAGCAATGATTGTACATGCATTAAAAATGTAGAGGAATTACCTTATGGGAAATAAATTCAAGCTAAGAACAAACCACTTTGATCTAAAACATTTGTTTGGACAACCAACAGTAAATGTTAGAAAAACTAGATGGATGGAATTTCTGAGTGAATATGACTTCAAAATTAAGCACATAAAAGGAAAGGAAAATCAAGTAGTTGATGTACTCAGCATGAGATCTCATGAGGTACATGTTGCAGTCATCGACATGTACAAAATATATTTGAAAGATCAAATTATTACAATAGCGAATTCATATCAACAATATGTGAAAATAAAGGAAACATTACAACAAGGTAATTTTCAACATAAATTTATTTTTTATGAGCTGAAAGAAGATGGAATTCTCATGTACAAGGGAAAAGTATATGTGTCAAATTCCAATGCTCATGTACAAGGGAAAAGTATATGTGTCAAATTCCAATGAGTTGGAAAATGTAGTTTTGAAGGAAATGCACAATGTGCCATATGCCGACACCCAGGATATCAAAAGACAATTGCAACTATGAGAATCCAATACTTTTGGTCTAGAATGAAGAAATAAGTGACTAATTACATAGCCAAATGTCTAGAATGTCAAAAGCTGAAGATCGAGCATAGACATCCAACAGGTTTGCTACAACCATTTCCCATTCCGGAATGGAAGTGGGAAGTAGTCAATGTTTATTTTATTACTAAGATTCCCAAAAAATTGAAGAAGCATGATTCTATCATGGTGGTGGTGGATAAATTGACTAAAGAAACACATTTTATTCCAGTAAAGACTAAACATAAGGCAACAAATATGTTGGATCATGTTTTCATTGATGCCAATGGTTTGATTGATTGATGTCAAGTGATGGATTGTTTGATAGGCTTGATTGATTGATGATTGATGAACAATGTATATGTATTGTCCTTGATGAGAATGATATATGTCAAGTGGAAACCAATCGATGAAGATAGATCAATGAGTTGTCATTGATACATGATGCATAGTTGATGTATATGATGCAGTGGTGAATTGATGCAAAGCTGAATCATTATTGTATTATCATGATTGATAAGGTGCAAAAATGGATGAACTCCAAAGTGGTCCCCTGATGGTGAAATCCCTCACGGGAAGATGCTTTGTGGATTGAGTTATCCTAGAAGAATGGTTGGAGGACCCATGATTGTATATGGAATAATGAGATGAATATCAATAAATTTGTTGGTAAAACTATCCTAAATGGATAGTGCTTGTCATGCCAATTCTGGTTGTATGTGGAATGTCACATAACTCCTCACAGTTTGAGAGTTATGGCTTTACAAAGATGAAGGACCCCCATATGATTGCTTGAAGCCCCCAAGGTCAAAGAAGTCAAAGTGACCTAAAAGAAGAAATCATTATTTAAATGATAAAGAAGTGAAAAAATCAAGAAGGAATATTTAAATGATAAAATATTGAAAAACTTTCTATTTATGGAAAGTGGTTAACCCTAAAATAAGGAAAATAGGTTAAGTGACCTAGAAATGGGTTTAGTGACCTAGAGGATGAAATTATAAATAAAAATCTAGGATCTCTTGTGAAGTGTACATCCTTTTAGTGGATCAATGGAGAGATTCTTGTGAGAATATATTTTGGAGTATTGATGGAGAGCTTCTTATTGGTGTGGATCTCTGAGCATGATTGAAGATCTATTTTGAGAAAGAGAGTGAGAGGAGGATCTCATGGATGCATCAAAGTTTCGTAAATGTCAGAGATCTTGACGAAAAAATTATTTGAACTTCAGAAACCCTAGTTTCGGAGGTATGCGTGGTATTCCTATGTATAGGGTGTGTATACATTGATGGTATATGAGAGCTGACTATGTACAGGGAGTGTATAGTGGATAAAATCATGGAGATTTGTGTTTGAGTTGGTGCCAAGATCTTGGATGATGAGGCAGGTTCCAGATCTTCATTCTATGGGCTCAAATATATCACTGAGACACTGAGCATGAGCAAGCTATTGAAGAGCTTGGATGTGTTGTGACCGGCTGGTGGTCAGATTGGACAGTCAGAGATAGAAGAGAATGATATATTGATTGCAGAGAATCTAAGTTGATCTTGAAGGACAAACACTAACAACTCAGAAGGTATACGTAGGTTTTTGTATACATTGGTCGTGTGCATACGCGGACTAGAGTGAGCTAGGGCACATGCACATGTTGGTTGCACTACTGGCAGGTCACGTACCTATTGACAGATTGATATCTATTGAGGATTGTTGCCTCATCTCAGTTGGTTCTGAGGGTGTAAGTTGAGTATTGCATTATAGAGTTGGTGCTCTTGTAGAGTTGTACTCTATTCAGTTGTTGTTGATAAACCCCTAGATTGTTGTCCATATTAAAAAGAAAAAATGTACATACATCTTGTGTTCTTTGTGTTCCTTGTAGTGATGAATTGATGATGATCTATTGTTGATATATGTTCTCATCTAACTGGTTATAAATGACAGCAATGGGTAATGAATAAATGTTGGATGTTAACTAAGGAGTTTTTGTAAAGAGGGAAGCTTTTGGGAAAAAGATCCCCACACTCATTCACCCCCCCTCTAAGTGTGGTAGTTGTGTCCAACAAAATATTGCATATATTTTCATAAAGGAAGTTTCCAGGTTACATGGAGTTCCTAAGAAAATAGTTTAGATAGAGATCCAAAGTTTACTTTGAAGTTTTGGAAAGGTTTGTTCAAAGGCTTTGGAACAAATCTAAATCTAAGTACATCATACATCTAGAGTCAGATGGGAAAAAAGAGAGGACCAATAGGATAATTGAGGACATGATTAGAATGTATGTGATGGATCAGTCATCAAAGTGGGAAGATTATATTCATTTAGTTGAATTTTCCTACAATAACGGGTATCATGCCTCATTGAAAATGAGTCCATTTGAAGCATTGTATGACATAAAATTTAACACTCTCGTGAGTTGGGACAATACTGCAGACATAGTAGTTGTTGGGATAGAATGTTTAAAGGAAATGGAAGAGTAGATGATAAAGATAAACCAGAATTTAAAGGCTTCCCAGGATGGGAAGAAAATTTATGCAGACAAGAACAAATTTTTCATAGATTTTAAAGTAGGAAAACATGTGTTTTTGAAATTGAAGGAAAAGAGAAGTTCACTAAGATTAGGAAGTTGTCTGAAGTTGGCAGCGAGATATTGTGGGCCTTTTTAAATATTAGAAAAGATAGGGCTAGTTGCATACATGTTATCTTTTCTTGTATCCATGAGAGTGCATAATGTATTTCTTGTGTCATTTTTAAATAAATATGTTGTTGATCCTAACCACATAATTGATTGGAATGTGATCCAGGTGGATCACAAAGGGAATTTTAGGGTGGAACCAGTACATATCCTAGAGTGTAAATTCAAAGTGCTCAGGAAAAAATCCATAGGGATGTTAAAAGTTCAATCGACCTGTTACGGTCCTAAAGATGCTACACGGGAGCATGAAGAAAACATGTGGGAAGAGTACCCACAAAGTTTTGACAATTTTGAAGAAGGCGGAATTCAAGGCTCCATTTTGGAAACCTAGAGTTATGAAACCACATCTTAGATTCCTATCCAACTGTTTTGGGGACCTTGATAAACAAATAGCTCATTCCTTGGGTTATCCTTGATAAATAGATGGTACATCCCTTGGGTCAACCCTGATAAACAAATGGTGCATTCCTTGGGTCAGTGAGTTGAGAGGAACACGAGATTGATGGTTAGAGTTGTTGTTGGATCTGTTAAATTGAAGAATTTTTATTTCTAAGTATTGTGATGTAAATTTGCATATGTGTGTGTGTGTGTGTGTCAGCATAGAGTGTACCGAGGAAGACACATAATTGTATGGGAGGGGGAATGTAACATCCCCATTATAATCCCTAGCTTAATTAATGCTTATGTGGATATAATATGTGGTGTTGGCCCTTGACCAAGTTTTGGGGATCATTGGTCAGGTTTGACCTATTTTGGGACTTCGACAGACTGTCGAAGGAGGAGCTCAAGTCGAAGCAGAGATCATGGAATCTCGACCACGTTTTAGGGATTTTTGGGTTTGGGGCTTATGTAACGAGTATGGGGATGTTGGCCCATGGGTTTACCCATGTTTAGGACCTTTTGTAATGCATAAATAGATTTCTAGGTGATGTAAAGAGGGGCTTGGTACCTTTTTAAGTGATAAGGCAAGATATGCATCTGTGTGATGTTGTGCTAAGTGATAGTTGTAAATGCTTTGTGTGTACTATGTGAAGATTGCAAGGCTAAGTACAAGTGAATATAAGAGATTGTACAAAGGCTTTGTGTTGTAACCTAGCTCAGGGAAGGAGGATCTGGCGAGGTTTGCATAGATCTCTTGTCTTCTGCAGAGTAGGATATTGATGCTATGTGCCTGTAAGAATCTTGATCGAAGATAATAAAGAAGAGAAGAGTTGGTGGACGTAGCCCCAGGCTAGGGGTGAACCACATATATCTTGTGTTGTGGTTTCTTTGTGCATTATGAATGTTTTACTGTTTGCATGATTACTTCTTAGTGTAATGATGTATTCTTAGATGAATATGATAGCTTAGTGCCTAATGATGTGAATAATATGCTAGATCTTATCTATGTTGATATGCTTAGTGCTTGAATATATTATATCTAGATGAATAATGCGCTGCTCTATAATTAGGGTTTATATTCATTGTAAACACAAGTTAAATACTAATGAACTATAACTGTTAAGTGCTCTGTTGAGGTATTATGATCACAGATTTGTGTCCCAGCTAAGGTTGCAGACACTGAAGTCATGCAACCACCCCTACCTCTACCTCGGGTGAGACTTCATCTGCTTCGCAGGTGTTGCTGAAAGAGATGGTAGTTAGGGATTTGTTGGTGCGTTGTTGAAGTGTTGAACCCTGGGTCCGCCCCTGTGACAACAAAAGGTTTCGTTGCCGCGACCTAAAACTGTGATTGTTGGGAACTGAAGAAAAAACAAATCTATGTGCATAGATCTATTTCCCTAGTATTCTACTTGACTACGAAGATATGTGCTAAGAAAGGAAGAAAATATGAAGAAAAAAAGGTAAGATCTGAAAGCTTTGTTCTCTGAGAAAAGTAATATAAGTGGAAATTTTTGTTTCAAAAGTATGGATCTAGGTATGTTTAATAAATTTTGTCCTAGTCTAAAAAATAGGCCACAGTTAGAAGACAAAAGTTTTGATATGAATAGATATGATATAAATAATGAAAGATATGTTATTCCTATGCATAGAAAGAATGTTTGGACTAATAAATGGATGTAGGATCCTAGAAAGAATTTTTTGCAGGTTAATTACTGTGACCCTAGTGCACAGTACAAAAAAGTTTGTGGATTGTTCAAGAGAAAAAGAGGATTAACTCTTTGCTATAATTGCAGAAGACTGAGACATCTTGCTAAGGAATGCCCTGTTAGAGGTCCTACTTGCCTTTGTTGTAAAGCTATTGACCATGAAGTTTTGGATTTTCCTAGAATGATTTCTAAGCTTGAAAGAATGAACATGAGACCAAAAAATCATGATGAAGGCCAAGAAACTAAGACCATGGTAGAACCCCAAAAAAAATCAGAGATTGTATTAATACGAATGAAAGAAACCCTGAATGATCACAGAAATATCAACTTATCAAAGATCCTTAAAGAAAAAGAGTGCATACAAACAAGAATAGGAGACTCCGACATTGACTGTTCTCTGGATGAGGAAACACAGGTGAATTCCATGACAAAAAGTACTTGGGAAATTTTGGGAAGGACTGATATAGTTCCTTCATTAGGGGGAATACGATTATTTAGAGTAAAACCGATAACCCTATGTGGAAGGCTTACCTAGACCTCTATGCATACTCATGGAACTTCGATATAGGAAGAATTTGAGGTTGTTAAATTTGTTGAGAACGGTGCCCCATTTGCTATGTTATTAGGAAAACCCTAGATTGAGAGAGATAAGATCCAGAGAAAAGAGGAAGAGGCCCTAGAACAGAAAAAGCAAGAATTAAAAGATTTCATGACTAAGAGAATAGTGCGCTTGATAGAATAATAGGAGGACAAGTTGAAGCAACTTAGGACTAGAGACTGGGTTATCGAAGCTGAAAAAGCATAGGAAGACTTGAAGAAAATATCCATACAGTAAATTAGAGCACCTAACACAAACAAAAAAGAAGTATTACCCTTGAACCCTATGAAAAAATCTCATCAGCGCAAAGTTACTATGTTGAGTACAGATAAGAATCAGAATGGAAAGGGGAATACCAAGACGTAGATCATAGGGAAGAAAGATAGAAATCTCAGTAAGAAGAGAACAAAGATAGAAACATTGCAGGAGGTTCTGAAGGAGACTTCGCAGAAGGAAGGTTTGAAAAACTGGAACTTCGTCGGGATACCAGAACAACGCAAAATGGCACTTGGCCATGGCAGAGCGATATGACCATTAGAAGCATTATAACCGTTAGACCGACGCCCTGAATGGTTAGAAACACAATTACGACCAAAAATCTCACCATCAGACCATTGGGACTATGTCATAACAGACAAAACTGCATTAATGAAGGCTCTTGATCGTTGGAGAGGTCCATTACCTCACTATCTACTTACTCTGTCAATTGTTGCACCGATAACACTTTCGAAAATTGAATTTGAACCAATGAGAGAACTCATTGTTGTTGTGTTGTGTTTACTAAGATCGACACTTGTTCTATTACATTGAGCATTCATTCGTCAACATGATTTATCCGATCGACATCGTTCATGTCGGACGAACTCAGCGCCATAGATAACTTGGTTGAAGAAGTTCTAATCTATTTAACAGTCAAAAAAGTAATGTCTATAGGTATTCAAGCTTCATCGATGAGATGAGTACAAGCCTCTCTGTCGAATGCTCATGGATCTAGACCATCCCAAGCCGCAGTCGAGAAAAGAACCAAGCATCGATATGACTTGGAAAATGAGAATTTGATCTTGTCTATCAAGCTCGACTACATCCCGCACCTGGCTAGCACGGTGAGTCATGATAGTGTCCCAAGGGACTTTGATTAGACCCTGGTTACTGTGTACATCCCAAAGGGGATACATGCATTTCGAACCCAGCTAGACAAGATCATGACATTAAAATTCAGTGAATTCAACCTAGGGGATCGCAAGAACCACAACATGCTCTCCCCTCATAGGTACTTGACTAGGATGAAGGGTAAGAACTCAAGGATAATCCTCCAACCATGGACTTAGAAACCTCGCACAGTCCATTGTATTGAACGCGATGAAGATACCACATTTTGGAATGCACCAGGAAGTTAACGTGTGCGTTAAGCTGTTGTTGTTGTGCTACCATGGTGGATATCTATGGCTAGCCAGATGCATCACCATTGACCCAATGTTGATTCATAGGATCACTAGATATAGCATGAAGGGACTAGACCCACAAGACTTCTACCCAGGGAAGGCTACAAACTGCGCACTAGCACAGAGGATTAAATATACCTATGGCGATGTAGAAAAGGGGATGTGAGGCTACAAGGTATATTGCATACAGAATGGTGGAGTGTGCCTGGCCTGCTAGCTAATCACAGGGAAGCTAGTGAGAACGAATAGACCTACACAGGTCATAGGGTTCATTGTTGACCTCGCTAGGAAATGCGTAGAAGGACTACAAATGAATTAGGCAAAGTACTTAGTCAACTAGTTAGAATTGGATTGTCACAAAGCTCGGGATCGGGGCTATGAGTTCCACTTTAGCTGGCTCCTGATCCTCATCACGTTTACATATTGGGAGATGCTAGAAGGTGTGACCTTCCCTAACATTGAGTTGTTCAATCCACTCGCTGCGAATTTCACTACGCTCTGGTATTCAAGAGATATGGGAAAACAGTGGCAATCGAACATAGTATTACATAGATACTATCTCCAGTTAAAGAGGGTTATTGAAGTTGTCCCTCGTATGACACCAAACACTCTACACCGGTTCAGGCCACTTATGAAGTTTTGCACAGATCGACACTTCATTTACATCACTGTGTGTGCATACAAGATTAAAGAAGAGCTTCATTCATACTATAAGCTCATAGAAGAGGGCCTAGAAGAGATAACTAAGGACTGGCCTATAGAGATCCTTATCCCTGTTGACCCCACAAAATTGTTCGATCTTGAACAAATCGGAAGCTCAGAGGCCACTCAGAAAGAAATTGATACACATGGAACCAGCAGAAGGAAGAAGATAGAAGAGGTACAAAACCTGAGTAGTGAATTAGAAGAAACTACTTCAGAATCACCTGGAGGAGGAGGTAACAATGAAGTAGATAAAGAAGAGAACAATGGGAAAGAAGATCAGCAAAAGAAAGACAAAGTAACACCACCTAGGGATTGCATTGATGAGATTGATCCATCTAAGAAAAGGAAGGTTTCCCCTAGGAAACCTACTTCCCGGAAAAAGTCCAAAGCTACTAACACTAAGCTATAGACTGTGCTCATGCTCGATGACTTCAACTTCATCATCACAGCTATATTAGACACCTCGCAAGACATTTTTCAGAACAATGAAGCCAAACAAACAGCCATGTATTATAGAATTGAGGCAGAACTCAGAGGGGTACAACAGGCCCTTCACTCTAGCCACACAGTGGCCATTGCACCCCCGCCATCAGAAGAACCAGAGTTGGGAGATGAGCCTACCCAACTCCGTAGAATATCTTATGTGACCGAAGCTCACCTTCATCGCACACAAGAAGAAAAATAACATGCCACAGTAGATATAAAGAAAGCACAAGAGGAAGTAATAGAGAAACACATGATTGCGTGGCAGGAGAAGGCTACCCTCCAGTCAAAATTCAAAGAAGAGAAATAACAAATCCAATCAAAAAAGGAATAGCTGCTCGCTGAGCAGGTTGGAGTAAAAGAAGCAGTCAGCAGAGCACTCTGCTCTGTGATGGGCTTAGAGAAAAAGGAGGAAGACCCAGTAGAGCATCAAGTAGTGAATCTCGTTGAAGCCATTCAGTAGCTTCAATAGAGAATAACAGATCTAGAGCTACAGTCAGTGCCAAGCACTCTGCAGGATGTACGAGACCAAAGAGAATCCATTGCTTGGAGCACAGTTGAGAGAATCAAGACCTTTGCCATGGAATGTAAACAACTAAGTGATCGTATCACGCAAAATTATGAGTGACTTACTAAAGACCCTGAACTGAATACACTAGAGTCCCAACTCCAGGAGGCAAATAAGCAAGCAGTGATAGTACAAGTGTAGTTGAAGCTCCTTTCAGCAGTTGAAAGAATGAAAAGATCACATGAACAACACACTGTTCAAGAACAAGTCCACGCCATACAGAGAAAAGTTATGGAAGTGACTCAGAGGCTCCAACCAGTCCAAAATGTATCTTGTCAACTATTTCAGGATATTGAAGGATGAGGAGAAAAAATAGAGAAAGTATTCATTGCAGTCAAACAACGCTTAGAGGGACCTTTCAATGAAGAATTTCTTTAGGAGTTCATCGAGTAGGAGGCCTTAGCGCACCAATAGGTCGAAGCAGCTTGAGCCAAGATCAAGGCTTTTGAGGCAGAGATACCCAGATCAGAGTGACTCGAGATGAGTCACAGGTGAGTGTTGGGGGGATGTTGGCCCTTGACCAAGTTTTGAGGATCCTTGGTCAGGTTTGAACTATTTTTGGACTTCAACAAACTATCGAAGGTGGAGAACAAGTCAAAGCAGAGATTGTGGAATCACAGACCCTTTTTAGAGATTTTTGGGTTTTGGGATTATGTAACGAGTATGGGGATGTTGGCCCATGGGTTTTCCCATGTTTAGGACCTTTTGTAATGTATAAATAAAAGTCTAGGCGATGTAAAGAGGGGCTTTGTACCTTGCTAAGTGCTAAGGCAAGATATGCATCTATGTGATGTCGTGTTAAGTGATAGTTGTAAATGCTTTGTGTGTATTGTGTGAATCTTGCAAGGATAAGTACAAGTGACTGTAAGAGACTATACAGAGGCTTTATGTTGTAACCTAGCTCAGGGAAGGAGGATCTGGAAAGGTGCACGCATATCTCCTATATTCTGTGGAGTAGGATCTTGATGCTATGTACCTGTAAGAAGCTTGACCGAAGATAATAAAGAAGAGAAGAGTTGGTGGACGTAGCCATAGGTTGGGGGTGAACCACGTATATCCTGTGTTGTGGTTGCTTTGTGCATTATGAATGTTTTATTGTTTATATGATTACTGCTTATTGTAATGATGTATTCTTAGATGAATATGATAGCTTAGTGCCTAATGATGTGAATAAGATGCTAGATCTGATCTATGTTGATATTCTTAGTGTTTGAATATATTAGATCTGGATGAATACTGTGTTCCTCTGTAATTAGGGTTTATTTGTGTTGTAAACAAAGGTTAAATACTAATGAAATATAACTATTAAGTTCTTTCTTGAGGTGTTACAATCACAGATATGTGTCCCAGCTATGGTTGCAGACAATGGAGTCCTGCAACCACCCCTACCTCTACCTCGGGTGAGACTTCATATGCTTCGCAAGTGTTGCTGAAAGGGCTGGTAGTTAAGGTTTTGTTGGTGTGTTTTTGAAGTGTTGAACCCTGGGTATGCCTCTGTGCCAACATGTGACTATGGCCAAGCGATGTAATATGTGAATTGTATTTCAATTTTTTAATAATAAAATGTGATGACAGCTGCTAAAAGGGACATGGAAAAGAGATGGGGTTTGAATTAATCCACAAGAAAGGGAAGTGTCTAGGATAATGGCCAAGTGGGGTCAAAGGGAGGAATTACCCATGTATATTAATTTAACCCATTTTCCTGAACTTGTGTATTGTATATGAACCTTCCCATTTTTGATTGAGTGTTCCCAAATCCAATCATTGAATACATGTAAGAGGGTGGGTGTGAATGGTCACATCCCAGAGTTATCGGGCACATGGGGGTTGAGTACAATTAGCTTGGGGAAGAGTGTGAGTCAAGAAAGGAAAGACACAAGAGAGGAAATTTGTATGGGTTGGGAGAGAAGTTTTTAGCAGTCAAGTTTGTGCATGGAAAGAAAGGAAGATAGGAAGAAAGAGAGATTGGAGTTGGTGCAACCATGGAGGGATAATTTTGGAGCAAATTGGAGATGGAAAATTGAAGAGCCAAATTTTCAAGACGAAAGAGTGAAATCCAGAGTGAGTTTCACTGTAAAAACAATTGTTTGTTATTGGTTTGTTGATAATTTTCCTAGCGGAAAGTTCCCTTGATTTCTCAGCTGAGATATTCCTAGTTACTTGTGCCAGAGAGACCCTAATAAATGAATGGCACATTCCTTGGGTTATCCCTGATAAAATTATAGTACATCCCTTGGATTAGCCCTGATAAATGAATGGTGCATTCCTTGGGTCAGGAAGGTCAGGAGGAAGAGAGTTGGTAGAAACATAGGGATAGTTGTAGGAGAATATTAGTTGGGTTATGAATTTTATGAGATGCGAGTGGACTATGAGAGACCACCCTATTTTTTGGATTACTAGCCTCATCTCGGGGGTTATTGGTTGTTGATATTTGGAACAGTCAGTCCTTGTTTGGGTGGAATGTTAGTCCCAAGCAGTTGGTTGCATGATTATTGTTTAAAGACAAGTGTTTTAGCTTGTTGTCAAGTTATTTACATGTGTTATTGTCGTGTGTGAACTCTACGTAAATGAGAATGACTTATAAGTTGTTGTAATGAGTGGTTTAGTTTAATTTCATGTTGATTATTAACATTCTTTAGATGCATCTGTTTTATGGATATAGACAGTATCTAAATCTATTTTAAATTTGTAGTTGTAAGCTATAGTAAATCAGCTAACAGTAAAAGAATTACTTTAGTTAGCAGAATTTGTTTTCATGTGTATTATGCATTGTAATGTCCCTCGTTTAGGCTGGGGAGTGTTACTTTATGGTATCAGAGTCATAAGATAGATATTTTTGGTGTGATGTGGCCCATCTTGGGTGGTTCGGTACATTACATAGTTATTCTATGAATTCTTTTATAATGTGAGTCATGCCATATCGACTCAAGGTGGATGAGAGGTATGGATGGAATGGGGATACAAATGTAATTTCGAGGATAAGATGGTATTAATAAAGTGTGTGGTATGCTCAATAGGGTCATGAGTGCCATAAGCGTTTTAAAATGTTTATGTACTTTACATCAAATTGGAAATCGAAAATGGATGGTGGTAGACTAGTGGGATTCACTAAAAAGAAGTAGAGCATAGGGGAATTCAAGAGATACTAGGAGAAACATAACAACATGGTTTGTCATGGGAGGGTGGATGGGTGAGATTCAAAATTTTTGGATATCTAGTAGCAGGCATCTACTAGTAAATAAATAGTCAAAATAAATTAGCCATTGACAAGAAAATATGTGGTGCAATTGGAATGGGAAAAGTGGGAAATGTTGTCAAGAGTGATAAAGTCATGTGAATCCCCCAAGATGATCAAGTATTTTCCATATAGAGTGATTATTATATCTAATTACAGTAAAATTAGACCTTCCCTTTGGGTATCCACTACTTGAATCATAAAGGCTTTTGAAACTATAACATGTGTACCACATTGCTTGTGGCCCAATCATGCATTGAAGTCACCCATCAAAATAATGTCTCAAAGAGTCGTGAATTTTATTATCTTTTATTGTAGTTTGAATGAGGGAATCGCTCACATTTTAAAATTGCATATGCGATGAATGTGGAGGGAAGAAGTGATAGGGATTCTGGTCCCTATTATTTGCATATGTATTATTGTATGAGAATTATTGAGATTATTATTGTCAAGACCTTTCGGTTTCCTAGTATTATGGAGTAGTTGAGAGCATTTCTCCAACTATCTCTATTCTTATAGTTTTTTTGTTTGTAATTTTTAGGATCTAGGCAATGTTTCATTCATATATTTTTGAGGTGGTTTTCCTCTTATAAAGGTATTTAAACTTCTCATTTTTCTTAATAAAAAATTAGTCTGAGTTTGTATTATCCCCTTATGTGTATGAACTCACAAATCAGAAAGTAATGGAGATATGCAAAGGCACAACAAGAGGAAATGAACAAGTGACTTCATCTTCATTTCCATCTTCAAGCTTGGCCTTGGAATTTTCGGTTGGAGTTGAGGTTTTATATAAACTAGCGTTCAAGTCCCGAATTTTGCATATCGCTTCTTAACAGTGATGGATGTTGGGAAAGCTTTTTATTTACCACTCTTATGTTATCCAAAAGATTTTTAAAATTTATCTTCAAACGTAAAATCTTCCATCAGTCATAGAAAATTATTCTTCAAACTTGGGAAATTTTTAAAGGTTGGAAATAAGGTCTTTAAGCTAACCATGTGATATTAAAGGTGGAAAAGTAATTCAAATACTTTTGGAAAGAAAATATAAAAAAACTAACATTTTACCCTCACTCTTTTAAAGAGATATTTTCATGTATTTGTTGGGAGGAAATTTAACATTTGAGGGAACTTGGTGAGAGTTTGGAGTTGGGATGATATGTCTAATCTACAAGAAATTGAGTTTTCTCATCCTTAACTAGTTTCAATGATACAATAAAGGTCAAAGATGCAGATGAAGACATCATGTGTCTGATTGTAAAAGAGGAAGAAGGTATTATTGTCATATGTGTCATAATTTCTCGCTAATGTTTTCTAACCTTGTGTGGCAATACTATGTAATTTAAAAATCTTCCAAGAGTTAACTTTGTAAGGTGTGTGGTAGCTAACGGAAAAATATAGCTACATGTTTTATCTCTTTTTTATTGTTTTTTGGTGAAATATTGTTGTACTATAAGTCCTCATTGGCATGTTCATAAAGAATGTAAGACTTACTTGGATACATCTTGTATCCAGACTATATTCCTACAGAACTGGCGAGCACTATGTTTGAGTACCTAGGTGTCCTAGAAAATGGAAATATGTCCATAGGATGGCTAGTGATTAAGTGTTTACAATTAGGTTGATGTTAGGCCTTGGAGTACAACAAGTTCTTAGTCAATATTTTTATTATTAGTGTTCGGCCCAAAGGTACGGTTGGTTCCCAACTGGTATATTGTTTTAGATCATAATTTTACAAGTCAAGGGAGGAGCATTGACATTTGATTCTAAGAACCCATAGTTTTCTTTGATATTCAAAGATGTCCATATTTGTCATTACCCACCAACATTTTGGGCTTCTTTGTATTGCTACTTTGAGTGGTGATTTTTTCCATTTCACTATGTGTTCTCACAAGCATGCTATGCTATTCATGACTCTTGGATTTTACATTTATTATTTTGGAAGTGAATTAAGGACTCAATGTCTCCACACTAGATTTTTGTTGGAGTATATACTTCAATAATTTCATCATTTGGATCACACCGCTTTGTATGGTGTTTTAGAAACTTGTTTCAATTGGTTTTAAGCATTCCTCTGATCCTATATGGATTTTGGTTCCATTATATTGATCTACATTATAGACCAAAAGTTTGGTTTCTATCAAATATCACTTAGCAAGGTTAGCCTTTGCATTATTCTCACTTCGCATCGATGATAGTAATACAGTTTTCCCTCTCCCACGATGGCATTGGAGGCCAATGCTTCTTTTGTAGGGAGGAGTGATAGGGATTATATTCCCTGGTATTTGCATATGTATTATTGTGTGAGAATTATTGAGATTATTATTGTCAAGACCTTTCAATATCCTAGTCTTATGGAGTATTTGAGAGCCCATCTCCAACTATCTCTATTCTTGTGGTTTGTTTCTAGATTTTAGGATATAGGGTGTATTTCTCTCATAGATTTTTGAGGTACTTTTCCTCTTGTAAATCTATTTAAGATTCTCAATTTCTCAATAAAAAATTATTGTGAATTTGCAGTATCTCCTTGTGTGTATGAACTCGGCTCTTGAGTGGGATTTCCCACTTCGTTGGGATATCCCAAATCAAGAAGCATAATCCAAAAAAGAGTTTCCTAGAGAGGGAATTTATTTATAGCAATGTTGACATAAATTTAGTGTGAATATCTACTACTTCAAGGTGGATATATGGGGGAAAATGTTCTCTCTATATAAGCATGCAATCCCACCAGAGATTCTCAACCCAAGATGAAGTTATAACCTATGAAATGAAAGTTAGGAGAAACCTAGGAAGTTAGGAAGTGGTTTCTTGTTAGTGTCATGAGTTTTTGTGAAGAAAAACAAGTCTAAATTACGACATAGTTTTTTTGAAGAAACCTACTAAGAAGAATAAAGAACCGCCATAATTCCATATTACAACTAGAAGGGTAGGTTGGGAGCTCAAAAGTTGGAATCACAAGGTGGAGGATGATGGTGAAAGGTGAAGGGGAGGCCATGCTTTGGACTAGCTTGGAGGGGGAGCATCATAGATCCAAGATTTTCCATTTTGTATGGAAACCCATTTACCTTGTTTTCTAGATTCCATCGCTTCTACTATTTTGGCATTGTTCTCTTTCAACTCTTCATATTGAAATATAATGGGGTTTTTATTTAGTCTAAGAAGTTGAAAATTGCCTTCTAAATCGTAAAAACTGCAACTCGTCCTTAAAATTCTTAAATACGATAATGATTCAAGAGATGACATATATGAACCATGTTTTCTCCAATATTGTTTTTCCATATTTCAATGTGTTTTCTTTTTTGTTTTCTAGCATGTCCATTCCCTGCGGGATTAGCATATGGTCTAAGAAACTACGACCCATGGGCATCTAAGTCATTAAAATCACCCAAGGATCGCACCTGGCCTGGGCCACACCAACCCTTAACATGGATGGATTTTTTTGTGTCTCCTCCCGACTACTGTGAGTTTTGAACCTTATCCTCCTTACAGGAAAAAACCCTCGAAATCCAATTGCACTAGTGAAAATGTTTTATGCAAGAAATACTTTGTAAATTTAAGTGAATTGTCATGTTTCATTAAATATTTAATCCTCTTAAAATCTTCCAATTCCTTTATTTTTATTCTTAAAAGTTACCTTGGATCATTGCACCTACAACAAGCATTGGTTTCAAGTTCTAGTTGCCTTTAACAACTTGTACTTATATTTGAATAATATAAATTCATTAAATATCAAAAATTAGCTCTTTCTCATCCACCAAACTAGATGAGATATATCCGTTAAGGGTTTCAATGTACTTTGAAATATATTTTATAGAATGAGGGTAACAATGCACAATAGAATTGTATTTATATCTAATCGAATTGGAACATTTTAAAAAGTTTAAATTAATTTTCAAAATTCATCCCTTAATAGTTTATTAAATTCAAATGTCACTCATCATGCTTACCTCCCTTGATTCAAACTCAAACCAATGAAAATAGGTTACTATTTATAGTCAACAATGCGCTCATCATGCAAAACAAACATTCACAATTATTTTCCTACAACTATGGAAGCCATGGACTCACTCACTAATGACCAATTGGGAATATGTGTCTTTTCCTAAGGTTTTGGGAGGATGGGGAATTAAACATCTCAAATGGTTTAACATAGCTATGAGTCTAACATAGCTATGAGTCTAAAAAATATTTGGAAAGGCTTGTGTGGGAAGGGGCTTTGGTGCTCTATACTTAATGGAAAATACTTTAAAAAATATGACTTTGGTGGACTGGGTCAAGAACTACAAAGGCGTTAGGCAAAAGGGGTCTCCTTTCTGGAGAGGTTTCTTGAAATTCTATCCAATGATAGATAATATTATTTATTGTAAAATTGGAAATGGAGAATAGCTTAGACTAGGAATTGATCCTTTTGTGAATGGGGAATATTTTTACTCACTACATGAAGCTCTAGTGATCTATTTGGCTCTCAATGGTTTTACATCATTGACACATGTCAATATTATAGATGTAGAATCATTTGGATTGTCCAAATGGTTAAATTCTAATCAATTAGGACTTTAGGGGATCTGGGTTGAGGCATGGAATCAATACATGGACTGCTTAAAGAAAGTAGGCATCAGACTCATTAGGGAGGAGGATTCCCTGATCTGGTTAGGCCATCCAACAAGTATATTTCTGCAAATATTTGTATGATAATATTGTTTCAAATATGACTATAGAGAACTCAAAATGGTGGTATAGGAAAATTTGGCAATGACATATTCCTTTAAAACTTATCTGCTTTACTTAGCTCTACCTAAACAAGAAAATCTTGACATGGGATGTGCTAAAACAAAGAGGTTGGGAGGGTCCAAACTGGTGTGTTCATTGCAGAGAAAGTGAAGAATCAATTGATCATCTTTTTGGCCATTGCTCCTTTGCTAAAGGGGTTTTGGAAAATGTTTTGTTGAAATTGAAATACTATGGACAATGGCGAGTTCTTGATTTTGAAAGTAATCTTTCTAATTGGGTTAGATCACATAATAAATTTAGTTTTAATCCTATTTTTGTTAGATGGGGCCTATGGAGACATATAAATGAATTATTGTTTAATAATGTGGATAGAACATTGGAAGCAACTGTCTCCAATATTATAAGTTACTTCATGGAATTTTGCAAATAAAAAGGAGTTTATAAATCAAGAACACGAGTGAAAGAAATTGAGATTCATTGCAACGTTGTAGGTTTCTTTGATGGAGCCTCCAAAGATGGACAATGTGGTGTGTTGGTCCCCGGTTTTGACTATGTTCTTCGCCCATACTACTTACCATTGACCTCCAACTATATGCCAGTATCACCCTTTTTGACCTCCTTTTGCTATAATCAACAGCCCTTTCCCACTCAAAGGGGTCACCTAAGGTAT
>ML873368.1:0-19310 GCA_009831015.1 Picea engelmannii | reverse complement strand
TTTCCCAAACCGGGATTTTCCCCTAGGGGAGGGGGAAATTAGGGATAAGTGGTGTAGTAGGGTTCTCATGGAATCCCTGAGGTAATATTTCTTCAAATGGTGGGACGTCGAGGAGTGGAGAGGCCTTAGTGGGAGGAATGGTGTCTCTGAAGTAAGTTCCATTAGAAGTTACGACACACACTTGTGTTGAGGGGTGTATAAGGGGTGATGCTCCATGGTATGCCCCCAGCAAGGATGGGTCCTTGAAAATTATGGGGCCCATGTCAATGAGTGAAAAAGCATCGGAACTAGTGCAGACAAAAGGCAAGATGTTATCGATGTTGGCAGAATGGTTAGGCTCATAATGTGTGATTTGGTTGATGGTGACGATTTTCCCATTGTGGGGGAACAACATCATTTGAAACAAAGAAGACTCTACTGCCTTCATAACATACATGTAGCTATGTCCGAACAAGATATTGTAATCGAGCGGAGCATCAATAACCTCAATTTCAATGAGGATGGTTTTTCCCCCAAGTTCGATGAGGACATTTTGAAAGATCCCTTCAGGAGAGGATGGTCGACCATCATAGACTCTTAATTTGATGGTAGATGGTACTAGCTCAGGGGACCCAAGTTTCTGCCTTACGATTTTGGACATGATGCATGTGGATGCACCTTCATCAATAATACACTGATGAACTATGATGTTTCAAATGTTGATTGGTATCTGGAAAGCTACCAGAGTGGGGAGACGAGGTTCTCCGCTATCTAGATCAAATGTGATGAGTCTAGTATTAGCTGGGTTGACTTCCCCCAAGGTGGAAAGTAAGGATTTATGTTGAGTGGGACAGGTTTGGAGGACCTCTAATACAGACATGGTTGTAGCAGACTGCACCACGTCATCGACTAGACTATAATTGTGTGTTTCCCTAGCCTGAGGGTTATTGACATTCCGTCGTAATGGAATGCGAGGGATACAAATGGTAGGTTCAGTGTTAGGGTGTGGAATCATCAAGGGTTGTCTGGTGTAGTTGGAGCCTCTTCCGAAGTGGTTGGAGTAGATTCACGGAGTGCATTGTATTGACAACCGTGCGTTTGCAGAATAATTTCTTCTTCGCTAGTGAAGAGGATATTACAATCCATCAGATTATTAGGGTGGATGGGCCTTGAGTTTGGATACTGTCCCATTTGTGGTGGGGTAGGGTGTACCTCCTATTGGGTATTCATCACACCTCGGTGTGGAATAGGGTTTTGCAACACAGCCATGGGTGGTTGTTTCAAATACTGTTTTGGGGCCTACTGAGGGGAATGCAGCGCTAGAGGACGTGGCACATTCATGGATTCTTTCATCCATTTATAGTCAGTGATTTGGGGGAAATGGTGAGTATAATGTCCATGCTCACCAAAAAGAGCACAAGGAAATTTTGTCTGGAGTTTGTTGTTGTTGTTCCTCCCTTGGTGTTTGTTATTATTGTCCCCTTGGGGGTTCTGGTTTCCCCCAGCAGGTTGGTTTTGTTGGGGGTTATTTCCACCTGGTCCTGGGTTATTATTGTTTTGTTTTGTTCCTTTCTTCTTGGCATTATTCGACTAATGGGCCATATTTTCCATTTTCAACTGTTCAAAGTATGAAGTTGTTGAATGGGAGAGGGATGAACAAATTTAACGCTGACATTTGGTTTTCCATGTGGAGGAGAAACCAACTGTGGAGGATCGGGAAACAAAAAATACGGATTGTTTTGTGGCAATGATTCGTAGGGTGCATATGAAGGTGAAGATCTTTCATTAGTTCCCAAGTTATATGCTAAGGTAGAAGGGGAACCTGAACTTGGTTGAGAGGTTGGGTGCATCATGGGTATTGGCGAGGGTCCACTTATGGGTGGAGGGGGAGTAATAAGATATGGTTGTTAGTAAGGGGGAGGAGGGTAGTAATATGGACCTCCATATGGTTGTGGATATTGAGGTGCACCATACATAGGTGGTGGTTGGATGTACAAGTTGTGGTGTGTCGTGGTACCAATCAACCCATCCGCAGTGTGAGACATTCTGGGTTTGTCCTGGCCAAATGGTACAAGTTTGGGTGCATCAGGTAATACTATGTACAAGTAACCTAATTGAGCATAAATGAGGTTGAACTATTGAGCCTTGTTGATGGATTCCTCCTCGGATTTGGGGAAGGTGAATTCCACATCTTTGGCAAGTATAGAGATGAGTGATTTTAGAAACCAGTCGAGATGTTTTTCTTTGATGGTTTCTGCTTTACATAAATTACGTCATTGTCGCCATTCGTGAATGTGGTCGGAAATATGCATAGATGAGGTTTTTTTACACTCAGAGAGAAATTCTAAATCAGTGTCATGATGAACTGATAGTCGAAAAAAGGCCAAAAAGGCTTTGTCCAAGGATTCAAAAGTAACATGGGACCCTGGTTTTTCATCCACATACCATTTGGCTGACGGACCAGTGAGTGTTCTTTGAAATAAACTTAAGCGAATGGAGTCATCCATTATGTTGTTTGAAGAGCACCATAAGTGGAAGGTCATAACATGGTTGGTGGGATCTTCCCCTGATTTTCCTTCAAATTTGGGAATATCTAAAGGTAGCTTGGTAGGCATATTGGGCCATGTGGGGTCATGTAAAATGGGATAATTCGTGAGTTTAGTCAAATCAGGAATGTTAAGAGACACAAAGTATGGAATGGGGGCATTTGGTGGAGGATCAACTCAAGCCATGGTGTGAGCAGGTAGTGGACCTGACCCTTGAGATGGATTTGGTGGGGTTGTACTTCTCCCTTGAGAATAAGCTCCCCCCCCCACCTCCTTGTGAAGGAGATCTAGTGGATGGATGGCCTTGGGAATTTGACCCAATTAAAGTGGAACCAAGTAAAGTTGACCCCTAAATAGTAGTTCTCACGGGGGTGTGAGATGGTTGATCCGGTGAGTCGGAAAGACTTGGAACTCCTCTTAGAATAGGAGGGAGATTTTGCAAGCGTCTGGAATGATAGGGATTATGTGGGTCCCCTATGATGTCCGAATAGCAAAGTGAATGTGTGAAAATGGCGATGAGAGAAATCAATGAACAAGAGATTTGTATAATTTCGATCTTCACAAGACAATATAACTCACAATTTCATGTAATCAAATGAGCATCATACATAAATCAACTGTAAATAAGGATACATGTGGGCACGTATGGGCCCATTACTTTGATATTTAAACTCTCCTAGTGATGTAAACTAAGAAAGAAATTTCAAGAAACTATCCTAAGTTTGCAACATGTGGGAATGTATGGGCCCTTACAACTTTAAGATGATTTCGAAATGAAACTAAGAGGATCCCTATGAGGGTTTTGTCCTCTCCTAAAGATTTCTGTTAAGGGAGATGAAATGTCCCCTTAACCACATTTCTAATTCTCAAGATCGCTCTATGGTGCACGAGAAGAGCATACTCAATGATCAAAGTCAATTTCTGGTCCCAATGCAAGTGTTTTATATGTGATAGCAATAGTCTCAACTTAAATTTTACAAACCAAACAAGCCATCCATGTGGAAACCGAAGAAAAAGAGGATAATATTTGGTTCTTTTTACCCCTTAAGTGCCTATGTTTAGCTAACCTCTCATATGGGAAAGAATTCTAAGTGGAGTGCATTTACAATTTGCATGAAAGAAAAAAATTGAAGGCTAGGGGCCTTCAAATTATCACAAAACCCTTACAATTTTGAAACTCTGGAAATGTGCGCAGGTTATAGTTCCAACAAAGGCACAGTGGGCGCACAGTGCACAAAATTCATAGAGAACAAAAGCCTTTTGGGCACACAGTGTGCAGAATGTGTAGAGAACATAAGTATTTTGGGTGCATAGTGCGCGTTTGTGGGCTGGAATACCCACGCACATTCTGATATGCGTCGAGGGGCTTTTGAGTGAAATTCTCCTCCTTCATCTTGGAACTTGGCTCTTGACAGGTAAGTCTGGGCCGGTTTTGGTACCTGCAAGACAAATGGATTAAAAATAAGTGATCTCTAAGCCCAAATAGGGTGGAATTTGATACCTATTCCCCAGTATGGTCGCCAATCTATTGTGTTTGTTTCATCACTTGGGTGAGCAAAACAGGGGCACTTGCATGCCTAGTTGGGCCTGCTAGACAAGATAGAGTTTAGTGAGTGGATTAAACAAGACAAACAAATGAAATAAACAAGTAAACAAACTAAAATAAATAAGGAAATAAAAACTAGAATGCATAAGAAACTTAGAAACAAAAACAA
Organism: Picea engelmannii; assembly: GCA_009831015.1. Lineage (NCBI taxonomy): Eukaryota > Viridiplantae > Streptophyta > Pinopsida > Pinales > Pinaceae > Picea > Picea engelmannii. The sequence continues at coordinate 15,070 of ML873368.1, read as the reverse complement.
TCAACCAATGACCAATATTATGCCACCAATGGATAACTTGATTAGTTGGAAAAACACCATAGAGAAAAATGAGAACTTATGAGTCCCTTCTTCCTCCTTGGGAGGGATATTGAGTTCCCTAATGGAGAAATCTTCTTACAATGGAAGAAAAATGGAAAATGATGAAGAAAATCAATGCATATTGCCTCAAGAGGTGAGTGGAATGGCCTATTGCAATGATGCTAGAATTATCCTAGGAGAAAAGAGGATTCTCAAGGGAGAATTGAGGTAGCATAACAATACTATGAAGATCTTGGTTTCTTAGCACACCCATGGTCTCATTTATAGCATTTCTTCAAGGAAATATTCAACTGGTTCTTATTGTGAACAAGGGGCCCTTTAGGGCACCCTTTGGTCCTTGAACGACCCCCCATTTAGATTTTTCTAAGATCTAAAGGTCAAATCAATTTGGGAGTTGGTCCATAAGTGGTTGGGGGGGCGACAAGAACCATAAATGCGTCATTCATAGGAGTGCACAAGTTTTTTCGTACACAGTTGCACATTTGGTGCATTGTGCACTCTATGGGCTTTGTTGGCCCACGCACTGTGCACGCACTTCCTTTAGTGAGTTTGCGCATGTCAATTTTTGTCCAATTATATAGTTTTTTCCTTTTGAAATGCATTTTGGTGTTGCAAGTGAACTAACTGATGTTTTCATCGCTGTATTTATGTAACCATTTGCATGCAATGTTGCGGATGAAATTTCAGTGATAACAATAACCATTGAGCCCATTTATTTTTCCTTTCAAAGGAAAAACACCTCAAATAAGTCTCCAAACGCTTGTTGACAAATTTAGTTTGACCATCAATATAAGGATTATAAGAGGTGTTGAGATGCAATTGGGTGCCCTGTATCCTGAATAGTTCTTGCCAAAAATTGCTGGTGAAAGTGGGATCTCGATCAAAAAAAATATAATGAGGCATGCCATGAAGCTTGAAGACATGATCCATGAAAACTTGAGCCAAATTGGATGCAGTAAATGGGTGTTGAAGAGCAGATAAATGATCATACTTGGAAAGACGATCAATGCCCACCATGATGACTGACTTATTGCCTGATTTAGGTAATCCCACAATAAAATCCATGGAGATGTCCCTCCAAATAGCGAGTGGAATCAGAAGTGGTTGTAGTGTTGGAGGAGCTTTGATTGTTTTTCCCTTGTTGCATTGACAAACATCACATTTTTCCACAAAAGTGTGAATGTCCTTTTTCATACCATCCCAGAAAAAAGAACATTTCACCCTGTCATAGGTTTTGGTAAACCCTGAGTGCCCAACTGTGGGTGTAGCATGTAGCTCAGAAAGCACTGTGGATTTAAGTTGTGACTTTTTCCTTAAATGAAAATGACCTTTGTAGAGAAGCTCATCATTGTGCCAAGAGTACCCTGGGGAAACTGGAGAATTGTCTTGTAATTATTGGATCAGTTGCAAAATTTTAGGATCTTGTATCCATTCCTAGCAAATAGCTTGGAGCCAATCTGCTACAATGAAGGAGAGATAGAAAAGGGACCCTTCATCTTCATATTTTTGAGAAAGAGCATCAACAACCACATTTTATTTGCCTCTCTTGTAAATGATCTCATAATCATATCCAAAGATCTTAGATACCCATTTTTGTTGCTACGAGGAGGAAGGCTATTTCTCTAGAAAATAATTGATGCTTTGATGATATGTCTTAATTTGGAAGAGTTTCCCCAAGAGATAAGGGCATCGAAGATCCACTACATGCATAATAGCCAACATTTCCTTTTCATAGATTGATTGGCCCAAATGGAATTCTGGCAATTGTTTGTTGGTAAATGAAAAAGGTCTACCTTCTTGCATAAGGACTGCTCCAATTCCTCTCTCGAAGGCATCACATTCCAGGAAAAAGGTCTTTGTGAAATCAGAAAGGGCCAAGACTGGAATAGTACACATAGCATCCTTCAAGGATTAAAAGGCCTGATTAGTTGTAGGAGTCCAAGTAAAAGAATTTTTTTTAAGGAGAACCATGAGAGGCGCCACAATCTTTCCATAATTCTAAACAAACTTGTGATAATATCCTGTTAAATCCATAAAAAAACACAAGCTTTTTATAGTCTTGGGGCAAGGCCAATCTTGCATTGCTTCCATCTTCTTAGGATCCATCTGGACACCAACATTTCCAACAATACGACCCAAGTACTCAACTTCTGAGGTGCCAAAGGCACATTTAGAGTGTTTGAGGAAAATTTGGTGCCGAGAGAGTAGATGGATAACTTGATCCAGATGGGAAAGATGGGATTTCCAAGTTTTATTATAGATGAGAATATCATCAAAGAAAACTAAGACAAAATGATGGAGAAAAGGATGAAAGACATGATTCATGAGGCTTTGGAAGGCAGAGGGGGAATTACATAGGCCAAAGGGCATGACCAAGAACTCATAGTGACCCTCATGAGTTCGAAATGCAGTCTTGGGGATATCATATTCTTGCATATGTATCTAGTGGTAGCCATAACATAGATCAAGTTTAGTGAAGTACTGAGCACCACTCAGCTCATCTAAGAGATCATCAATGACAGGAATGGGAAACTTGTCCTTGATGGTGAGTTTATTGGGGGCATGAAAGCTAGGACACATGTGCCAAGTACCTTCCTTCTTGAGTACCATGACCATAGGAGAAGTATAAGGGCTAGTACTAGGGCAAATAACACCTGCTTGGAGCAATTCCTGCACTATTTTCTCAATTTCATTGTTTTGGGAAAAGGGATGACGATAAGGGAGAACATTCAAAGGAAGACTTCTAGAAAAAAGGGGGATGGAATGATCATGAACACCATGAGAAGGAGAAATTCCCTGAGGAGTGGAAAAGCAACTTGTGTTTAGAGAGGATAGCTTGGAGGTCAGGATTCACAGAGGGTGTCTCAACCACTTGAATGGAATGCAGTTGAGCAATAATACTGGAGTGTCCTTTCTTGAGGATATTTTCCATGCGATGGGAACTAATGATCTTAGGAGAACCGGCTATGAGACCTTGGAATTGATACATCTATCCCTCCTGTTGGAATTGCATGGTTAATTCCTTAAAATCCATAAGAATGGGACCCAAAGTGTGTAACCATTAAACACCTAGCACAATGTCAAAACTACCCATTTTAATGGAAAACATATGATATTTCATGTGGTAATGTCCAATTTGAAGACATACATTTTCACAACACCCACCACATTTCATGGACCCACCATTGTCTATCATGATTTGAAAATTATTGAAAACATGAATATAGCAATTGGTTTCCTAGGAAATGCAACAATGAATAAAATTGTGGGTGCTACCACTATCAACAAGGATGATGACCTTCCTATACTTAATATAGCCAATGAGCTTGAGGGTTTGTGGAGAAGAGAAGCCAGTGAGGGCATGCAAGGAAATGAGTGGGTCAACTTCAGGTGGGTCAACAGGCTCCTGGGTAGCATCCAGAAGGGAGGGATCTTCAACAATGGGACCTATCACATATTCTTTAGGAACATCTTTAGAAATGGCCATAAAAAGTTTTTGTTCCTTACACTTGTGCCCCAAAAAATATTTTTCATCACAATTATAGAAAAGACCCTTCAATTGGCATTCTTCCATTTTAGCCCTAGTTAATTTCTAGACCTTGAGGGGAGTGGCAGGGGGGTTAGGATTAGTGGGTAGAGGGCAAGGAACAAAAGAGGGTTTTTTGTTCTGGGAAAAAACAACTTGTTGGGCCTCTTTATCACGTTTAGTAGCTTCCAACCAAGTATGAGGGAGGGCCATGAGAACCTGGGATCATATTTCATCCTTTAGTTCATTGATAAAGCATTCATGGAAGAATGCATATGACATGCGCTCGGTTCGAAAGGCCAAATGCTCAAAAGAATTTATAAAGTCTTCCACTATGCCTTACTATTTCAACTTGGTCAAATGACCGAGATAGTGGGTATCAATGTCAAAATGGTCATAGAGCTATGAAACAAAATGGGTCCATGCAATATACCCTTGACGTGAATTTTTACGCCATTTCCACCATTTCCATCATTGAGGATCTAGATAGAGGACATTGTAGAGAAGTTTGGCCAACTCATCAGTAATACCATGCAAAGAAAAATAATGCTCCATTTGAGTGACCCAACCTGTGGGATCAGAGCCATCTAATTTATTGACCTCAATGTGGGGAAGACGGAGGTCACGATTAAAGGATTTGGATTGAAAATGCAGAGAATGAAAGGAATCAAAAACATCTGGTTGGTATGAGGAAGAAGGGCCCAAAGCGCAGTTCAAAAACTGATTGACAATAGACTAGAGGGTGTTAAATTGGTTCATGAATTTTGCATCCATGGTGTCAAATTGGTGCTGGACTTGGGTCTCGAATTGTGCAAGGTGGGAATTGGTAGAGCCAATCTCAATTGTCACATGTTGGATGGATTCCTGGGCTTGATTGATGAAATCTTGCAGGTCTTGGTTGCAAGTGGTGGCCATTTGGAGAGGGGGAGTGCAGGTAAGGGAAAATGGGTGGTTGGGACCACATAAAAAGGACTTATAACTGATAGGTACCATGATGATCACGGATATGAGGGAAATATAATGGAATAGGTGGAAAAATAGGGAATCTAGGAAGGGGTCAGGTCCATTGAAAAAAAAGGATTAAAAATGAAAGGTACGACTGTGATCAGAGAGAAAAGGGGAATCAAATGGGATAGGTCCCAAATAAGTGTGTTGGCAGGACCACTAAACTTTTTTTTTTACTCCTGTGGATTTATACTCCCAGCTGAAGAATATTGCAGTGTTGAAATGCCCAAATTCTTAACAGGAAGAAATATGTAATTTCACAACCAGAATGCAGGAAGCACATTTGCGCGACAATAGGTCTTTTCTATTTTGTTTTTGTTTCCTTCCCAAGGGTTAGGGTATGCAAGGTTTCAACAGACAAGGGTTTTCCTTGTGTTATAGCTCTCTGATATACGTGTGGGGTCCAAAAATAGTACTCAGCCCAATATCTCAGGGAACCAACTAAGGAGGATAAACCGTTCCCTTAGTCATACTACCCGACTACCTAGGTATAGAAAGTATCTTCTTGAGTGTTGTTCTCAGTTTCACTATAGCAATCAGGCAGCCAATTGGTTTATCTATAGAGGGATTCAAGAGATCTAGGTTGATCCGTATACAGGTGGTGTCTGATGCGCTACCACTCGAAGGGGTACCAACATGGGTTACAAGGGTGGCCAACAGATGTGAGTTTGAGTACCACTTGTGTTTCCTACCTGTATTACTCCACGACCACGGGTTTATGTGTATAACGACAGATCTCTATAGCTTTAAGATGCCAGAATAAATCTCTACTTAAAAAAGTTAACCCACAATTTTATGTTGAGGAAAGTACTCTAATACCACTTGTAAGGTACCAGGTCTATTATATTAGAAGAAAAGAGAAATAATGAAGAAAATAACACCGAGATAACAACATAATACATAAATACTTGCAGAGATAACAACGGAACAAAAGATTATATGAAAGCACAACACTAGAATTATACCTTTATTGATAGGAAACAAGGTTCACTTGCCTCTTCGAGGGGGAAACCTCCAGCAGAGAAGAGCTCTATTACAATAATTCTTCAAGAAAAAAATTCTCATACCCTCTACTCCTATTTATACTAAATCTATCTATCCAAAATAAAAATCTAGAGGAATATCCTTCTAGAAGCGGAAGCTTCTATTAGGTATTCTTACATTTGAATTATTCCTCCTTATTGTTAGGCCTTATTAATATTGAACTTTATTACAAGGAAATATATTATTCTACCCCCTTGATGGGTTAGGGAGGTTAAGTCCCTAACAAAGCAGACATAAAAAACAAAGGTTAATGAGGATATAGATAGGTTCCATAGGGATATCTTGTTGGTTTCCCCCATTTTAGTTACAATCTCCAATAGGGGGACTTGGTTGGTGGATAGTGAAGCATATTGACACATGATAGGTGCTAGAAAGTTATTTGACACTTTCACAGAGACTGACTCATACTTGTGTGTGGATCTTACATGGGAGCCAAGCATGCAGTACAAGGATTTGGTACAACATCATTTTGATTGGAGTCAGGAGAGGTGTTGAGGGCAGAAAATGTGTTATGGGTGCCATAACGTAGGAGGAGTGTTCTCTTAGTCTCTAATATTGAGAGAAAGGGATACCACATATTTTTTTGAAAGGGATAGGTGTTGTTTGTGCCCATACTAGCTAGCTTCATATCAATGATGATTCTTGGAGTTAGGGAGGGAAAAATATACAGGCTGAAGGGCTAGCCTATATGAGTAGAGAAACAAATGAGGAGGAGTGGTCAATATGAGTAGAGAAACAAATGAGGAGGAGCAGGTGGCTCCACTAGTAATGAGGCAGGTGGCCCACCAATAGCACAGAGTGAGAAGGTGGTTCCACCAGTGATGAGTCAGGTATCCCCACTAGTAGTATTGAATCAAAAGGAAGCCATAGTTCAAAGGGATTCAACCCTCGGGATCCATTAGGGATGAGAAACCTCCCAAGATGTTTCATAGGATATTATACTTCAGAGGAAGTCAACAAGTTCAGAGGGAGAATATGGCTCCAAAGGTTGTGCATCTCAGAGAGAGTCAGTTGGCTCAGAGGGAAAGTAAGACATTTAGAGAGAGTTACCCCTTAAGTTTAGGTGGGAGAGAGACATATTTCATCACTGAAAGACATGTGTCATGGGTTGAGGAGGCCATATAATAGGTACAAAATCAGGAGGATTCTAGGATCTATGTTCCCTCCATGGAGGATTCAGTTGTTTCAGTAGGTTTTTCTATAGTGAAAGAGGATGCAAACATTCATAAGGACTGGAGAGAAGGATTTGTTTCAGTAATAGAGGGGGAAACCAGTCAGGAGGACTAGAGAGTGTTGGTTTAACTGATTTCTTTTACCATCTAAGTTATTGACCCAGGGTTCATGTCTTTTGTGTTTCCAAGAAAGCCTCTAAAACTATCGACGCTCTTGGTAGACCAGAAGGCAACATAGTACACAGAGTGCACTACGCAGTCTCACCCGAGATAGCTTTAAATGGGTGGTTGTAAGACCTAGGTGTCTACAGCCTAGGATTGAGTATGAGATAGGGGATTTTTAATGTGATCCATCTACTATGAATATTGATTACATTCTACTAGTACTCACGGGTGTGCATCTACCCTTCACAGTTTATTTCCCGAACAACACAATCATTTTCCATAACAATGCATTAACTCATTTATTAAGTATAACAATTAACTACTGAAAGAAAATAAAGATATACATGCATTCATCACATTGCACATATATTACCATGGTTCACCCCCTCCTAGGCTATGTCCACAAAGATTTGGCTCTTGGCTTTTTTATTATGGCAGTTCTGCATCTCCACCATCACATGCTTACAATTCCCTCTGATGGGTAAGATCTCTATGAGGCGAACTAGATTGCACCAGGCTCCACATCCTGCGATATAATCCTCAGATATTCCTCCTCTCCTCTGTTCTTAGCTCAACAACTTACAAAATTGGTCCATAACCATATTACATAACACTCGTATCTAGCTACGATAGATCATTACAAAAGTTGAACTAATACAAAACTGAATCAACCTCTCTATGATACCTGTGTATCTCTATTTATATATATCGTGCTCTTTATCCATTTACAATGTATTACCAAAAACCTAACCCTACCAATGCTAGGTCTTCCTCCCCTACATGTGTATTGTTCTTCCTCCAACTGTCATTTTCCTTGTGCATGCTTTCTTGCATGCATGCATGTTGTGTTACCTTCCGGCTGTTACTTCAGCTTCTGCACATTTTCTTTCCCATGATCATCCTTCTTTCCACTTTGGCTTGGTTCCAATAGGCCCCCAACACTGACATGTGACTCGTCCCGAGTCACCTAATCCTTCTGAGATTCTTCGATCTCCTTGGTGATCGTCTAGAACTTTTCCTTGAGCTCTGCTGATTTTGTCAATGCCTGCCCAGTCTTCTCCTTTATGGTGTCTACTACCTGAACTGCCACTTCATCGCTCATCAATCCTGCACATTTGGTCTGGGTCTGTGATATCTCCGTTTTAGCTTCTTCTTTTTATGCGATTATTTCTGCTACTCGTTCATGTAGTGGCTCTATTTGAGCTTGACGCTCTTGTTTCTATGTTTGTGTAGTGATAAGTTTTGCTTGCATCTTCTTCATCTCCTGCATCCCTTTGACTCGTTCTAGGATTGTTATGGTCTTCTGCCTCTGTTTGAGTTCTTGGATCGTTGTATTGATCCTTTCCTCTTCCTTGTCCCAGTGTTGGACCTGTGGATCCTCCTCCAACCTTGTCCAAAGTTACGTTGCTTTATCGATCAATTCAGCTATTGTGCTAACCTGTTGTTCCATCTCCTGTAACTGCATTGTTTCTTCCTGCTTCCTTTTCTCCTTCACTTCCGGTGGAGTGGTTGGTGTCAGATGTTCGCGAAGATTCTTGATCTCCTTTTGATATTGATCAATTGCGTTTGCAATCTAGTCAATTTTTCGTGCTACCAGGAGTTCATTACCTTGCATGGTGCTTGGGAGTTTCTCAAAAACTCCTCCCACTCTTCATTCCAGTTCATTCCTACGTTCTTTTTCCTCCTGAGTTTCAAGCTTGGCCTGCTCACAGACTTTTTCCAGTGCCTTGCACTTCTTTGTTGCTTGTTGTAGCTCGACTAAGTTTTTATGTGCATGAGATTGTACCTTGTGGTCGATGCTAACCTGTAATTTGTGTAGATCCCTTGATGGAATCCATGTCAATACCAATTAGATGTGGTCCAAATCCTTCAGGGGTGTCTTCCCCATGATTTCATTCATGCACAACATGCTAGGTTTGATGTAAATTGTTGCGTTTGTATGTGGCATGGAGTGGACTAGGTCTCGTTCTTCTACCTCCACTCTTTCTTTGGCCTATATTGTCAATGGCTCTATGCCTCTGCTATTGCTTGATGTCTGTGCTTCCCCAAATTTCTTAAGGAACTGTCTCATTTCTGCCAGCTCTTTTTGTAGTTTATCCCTGTGATGCGCTGCATGATTGAAATTTTCTGCTAAGCAATCCTGGACCATTCTGGAAATCATTTCCCCATCATTCTTCGTGATCGTATAGTCTGGTGATGCTTGTTGTGAATTTGATTTCTTGCATGTGACTCCTTCCTACGTGACTGGTCTCTTATTTCCCCCTGGTTCCTGTGTGATGGGGTTTGGGGCGGTCTCTTGCGCTCCCTTAGCTTGTTTCAGTTGTCTGTTGGTTAGCTGTGTAGTCTCTTTCTTCCCCTTTTGGGTCCATGTCTTCTTGAACCCTTCGTCTTCCTGAGTCGGCTTGCCTTGGCCCGTTCGTGGTTTCTTGGGCACTAGGATTTTTGAAGGATGTGTTTCTGCCTGTTCTGCCTCTCCTTTTGTTATTGTTTCCAACATTTCCCCGGTAATGGTTGGGATCCTCCATTCATCGGGCCATTTGTTGATTACCATTTTGATATCACCCTTTGTGATGCAGTAGCACATTTGTAGCCACTTTTTATCTAGATCTTGCCTTGGTTGTATCCACATTGTCTGTCTTGTGGCCTGAAAATTGGCAATGTCTTCATATCACGCGATTGCCTTTGGTGTTATTCTCCATGATCGACTGATAGCTTCATGTATATCCCATAGATATGCTTTGAATATGATTTCATTCTCCCTCTTCTTCCTGGCCTGTGCCCCAGATCTTAGTAAGAGGTATCTCACTCCCACTAATTGTGGTCTGGTACAAAAGATCACATACCTTGGTTCTCTCCATCCCATGAAGGATATTAGGGTAATAAACCACGAGTAATGAAACTATGTGCTTAGGTCCTGCACATCCTTAAAGTCCTATTGAAATAATTTCAACAGATATGGTGGCCATCTCATAGAGGTGCCTTCTCCGCACTGAGTTGCAACTGCAATGACTCCTGTTGGTGCTTCCTCTTTGCGGCATTTTCTGAGAAATTTGCAAGCTAATATATTTGCACCCAATTGTGTAGTTGTGTTGTTGATTTGTTTGATTATGATGCTCCTCGTTCCTCTGGCGGTGCCATATTTCTTCTTCATTTCTTATGCCAATGCTTTTTCCTTGGATTTGTCATCCATAATCAACGCAGGATCCATACCCCAGGTTGGTAACCCTATGATGTGTGCGATAAGATCAACAGTTATGGGGATGGGTTTGTCCAGCCATATGTCACCTCCATGTGTGACTGCTAATAGCTTCTTGATGCATGTTTTTGCAAACTGGCCTCTACCAAAATGTGGTAGCTTCAACAAACCTAAGATTCTTGTTCTGTCCAGCCCATCTTCCCACTGGTGTGGCTGGCTAATCATTTCTCCAAGTTGGTTTACAGTTATGGTTTGCATAAAGACCCTCTGTGCAATTTTTGGGAAATTGGTTTCATCTGATACGTCATGGTCAGAATACTTGAGCTTCCCGATGTAACCTAGTAGCTCCAGTTCTACCTCTACTCTAGCTGGTATGTGTGGTATAATAATTTCTGCTGCAGGTTTCGTACGGGGTGAGCTCGGTATATGAACTTTATCTTCCTACTGCAGTGGCTGGCTCGAAGTTCTAGCAACTTCCAGTTGTTCCCTCATCAACCATTTTGGCCAAGCCGAGGCATTCACGACGATCTCCTCTACTGGTTGACCTGAGATGGTTATTTGTGACTTGTCTGGTTGCGTTGGTGCTTCCATATTTTGTGTCATTTTGTTAACCTCCAGGAATTCTTTGGTGCTTTTTGGCTACACTTCCTGTTGGGTTTTCACTTCCTCGTTCTGAGGTGCCTACGTCGTTTTTAGCGTATCCATTTTCATGGCCTCTCCTTGTGGCTATTTAATTTCTTCCAGATCGGTGTAGAGTTCACTGATATCCTCTCAGGGGATGGTATTTCATTGATGTCGATGATCTCGGGCTACTGCTACTCGTTCTCATCCAGCGATCCCTATGACCTAGTTTCAACCCTGGTCGGTCTAGCTGTCTGGCTTGCTTCTGCTGGCTTCGGTGGTGCCATAGTTGTGATTGTCGAACATTTGCTTAGTTTGAATAACTTCTAGGAGTTATGTGGTCTCGCTCTGGTCATTCTGACTGCTATTATTCTCTCTTAGATTTCCTTTCGCGAATAGACCAGTTTCTCCCATGCTCACGTGTTGTATGGGCTAGTCACAAAGCTTGTCGAGGATGCTTCCTCTAGTATGTGTTCAATGCATCATAACTATGGGTTCAATGCATCTGCGGTGGTTTCGTACTTTCCATTACGTTCACTTTTCTGTCTCCTGTTGGAGTGTTTAATGTGATGTCCCATCGGTCCTTATCGTGATTTAATTCTTCTTAGTGTTGTCCTATCATACTGCTTTTGTCGACTTTTCATTTCCCGCTTTTTGTTTCCCTCTATATGTAACCATTGTTCGTGCCTTTGCTGAATTTGTGTTTCGAACATCATGTGGCCTTGCTCTCTCTGGCGTGCTGCATGCTTTTTAGTCTTATTTCTTTTTTCTTCTCATTTTTATTTTAGATTATTTTTTTTACTGCATGGTGGGTGGTCAACTGCCCTTGTATAGCTATAGTCGGCTCATGTTGATCATTCCTTTAAGGTATGTTCCTGCTAAATCTCTTAACTGTATAGCTCTTTCGTTTGTGACATATTTTACCTCATATGATCCTAACCAATACATTCTGAGATTCCCCGAGTGCTAAAACGACTTGCTGTCGTAGAGAAATAGTAGATCTCCTTCCTTAAACGTTTTCTTCTTGATGTGTCAGTCGTGCCAAGATTTGTCTCTTCCTTTATGCACTTGTTGATGGAATCCTGTCAGGAATCGGTCTTCCTCCATTGACAATAACTGATTTAGTCTTTCTTGTACTGTGCCTCATTCTTTCATCTGTGTGATAACTGCTACGCTTAAGCTGGGTACTAAAAATTCTAATGGAACTACTGCTTCTTGGCCATAGACTAGCTTGAATGGTGTGTGACCTATCAACTTTTTGCATGTGGCCCTATACGCCCATAATATTGTTGGTACTTTGAGGTCCCAGTCATCTCTGTTGACGTTACAGATCTTTGTCAGTGCATTCTCCAGGTTTTTGTTGAAGGCTTCTACTGTGCCATTTGCCTGTGGGTGGTACAGTGTGCTCTTCTGGTGATGAACTTCAAATTCTTCAGTCAACGTAAGGATGGTGTTGTTTATGAAGTGTGTGCCTTGGTCGCTCATCAAAAATCTTGGGCACCCAAATCTAGTGATGACTTGTTCAAACAAGAAGTGTCCAGCTGTCTCTATGCTACAATCTTTTACTGGTGTGACTTTTGTTAATATTATGGTAACTGCGGGATGTATTTACCTCCATGTGTGAACCTGACGGAATAGAAGACTCCAGAAAGCAAGAGAAAACCCTAATGAGTTGGCTAATAACCCTATAAGTCTTGTCGGCTCAAGAAGATAATTTATATTAGGTTATTAGCCTCCAAGAGAAGAAGTCGGCCATAAATAATAATAATATACTGAACAAACACATATCCAGAAGGAGAAGTCAGCCCCAGCAAATCTGGCAGAACTAGTATAAATACAGGGCACCAGTTCTCATTCGAAAGCATCTCATAATTGTAGTTCCTAGTTTGGTGCGCACTGCAGTTCCCAGTTTGGTGCGCACGTGTGGAGGAGAGCTGCAGGTGTAGCTACAGCAACAACAAGTTTTCAGTATTGGATTGAATATCTCTTGGCTAGGGTTTGGACTATCTGATCATCTTTTTTTTATGCACTATCCTTGGGGAAAGGTGCACTACCCTTTGTTTGGAAATCTAGCCTAGGGTTTGCTTCTGGAGGAATTTTCAATCAAGGTTAAGGTGCTTGGAGGGTGGCTTCGACCTATGGTTGAGTGACGAGGGTATTGTCAATGGTAAAACGAGCACACCATATTTTATATTCTAACAGGTTATGGGCCCACACCTCCTTCATTCAGTCTAAACGCTGGAAGGAAACCTAGCCGCTAGGATATTGAGCTCGTTGAGGAACTGCTGCTAGGGTTACTAGAAGAAGTAGCTCCCAAGATACTGTCGCTAGGGTTACTAGTAGGAGCAGTTGTAGAAACCCTAAACCTCTTTTTGAGACACCTTAAAGTGAATGGATTGACCTAATCTCTGGATATATCAGTGCGCCCTAGCCCAGTGCATCTCCTGGCACTCTCAAAAGGCCAAGACGTGAGGATTGAATTTCTGGTCAAATCTAGGGTTTGACCAAGTCAAGCAAGCCATGACTAACTCTATGAAGTCTGAGAACAAGTTAGATGGAGCCTCTAACTTCAGAGCATGGAAGATAAGGATTGACATCATCCTTGCTAAGAATAAAGTGTTGGATATTGTGAAAGGAAAGATTGTGAAGCCAGAGTTTGAAGAAGGAGAAGAGAAGGAACCACAGAACATTGCAACTATGGAGAAGTTCAAATATGTTGACATCAATGCCATGAGTATCATAGTGGATTCCATAAAACACCACTTGATACCCACATCTCCCATCTTGACTCATCGAAGAATATGTACGATGCCCTAACAAATCTCTTCTCAGTCGAAAACATTGGACAAGTTATGAGTCTAAAGAATGAGCTCTGTAACATGAAGATGAATGATGTTGACAACATAACATCATATTTTGTGAGGATCTCTCAGTTAAGATATCAACTACAAGCTATTGGAGAGACCATTTTGGAAAAGGAATTGGTGAACATAGTACTCAATGGTCTTCCCAAGACGTGGGATGAATTTGTCGTAAGCATGAACACAAGGAAGGAGTATCCGACATTTGAAGAACTTTGGACTTGCTGTTCTCAAGAAGAATCAAGGATCAGTGCAAAAGAGAAACCCCAACAGAAATACGATGATCAAGCCTTCATAGCCAGATTCAAGAACTTCAGGAACAAAAGGAAGTTTGATTCAAGGAGGAAGCCAAATCAAGAGAAAGACATTTCAAAAGTACAATGCTTCAACTGTCAAAAGTATGGTCACTACAAGAATCAGTGTCCCAATCTAAAGAAAAGGAAAAAGAAACACGAAACATTGATTGTTGAAGAAAAGGAACCTACAAATAAGACTAAGTAGGATGGAAGAGACTTCTTCTTCTAAAAAGGTAACAATACATTCCTTGTACATTTCTTGTTTGCATCCTCTTTGTACATATCTTGTATATCTATCTCTTGGAAGATAATGTGTTCCAAGAAGAACTATACCTATGGAAGAACAAAACAAGATAAAAAGAGTTATCATTAGATAATACACATCAAAGAATGAAATAAAAATCATGTGGAAGCTATTGCAAGATAAGACGAATCAATCATGAAGAAACTTAGTAGAAGCAAAGACAGAAAGAAGTCAACAATCAAGAGGAAATTGGAAAAAGACTTACGACATTTTGTAGAATACAACAAGACGGAAGCGTGGACTCTGTTAGACAAGAAAACCAATTATATATTGTAGAAGACAATAAGGATGCAGATGGAAGTATGGACTCTATCAAACAGAGGGAGCCAATTATATGCACTCTTACATGAAGCAAGGATTATGAGGGAGCTAATCCTATGATCCATTGAAGATGATGAAGTATATATCCATGATAGTAGCCATGGAAGACAGTACATATTCTTCAAAGAGAAGCCTTAAAGTATCCCTGGTTGTCCATCCACATCCGTGATCCTATGATGGAATATTTTGGGCATGAAATCTATAAGAAACTCCATGGACCCAAGAGCTAAAGAAAAACATGAAGAAGAACATGAGGATTCCAAGACAGAAAGAGGAACCAGAACAACCAGTCATTGTATCAAGAATCACAAGATTACTAGCCTAATATGAACTCACTAAAAGCAATCAAGCAGAAGAACTGAAAGTCGTGATGAAGAACAGTGTATGGAAGATTTATGAATGAAAGCATTGCGATATCTAGAACCAGAGGTTCTCCCAGATGGAGGGAGAAGACTATGATGATTACTTGTTCCAGTACACCAGACATATCACTACATGA
>ML873365.1:0-10683 GCA_009831015.1 Picea engelmannii | reverse complement strand
TGAAATTTCATAAATTTAGTTGTTGTAATTATAAGTTGTTACTGTATTTAACATTTACCTGCTGAGGCACAGTGGGTGCCTTTCCACGGTCACCCTGGAGAGATGTATCGGGTGATTTTCTACCACGGTCACCCGGGACAGAGGTTGACACAATAAATCAATCAATAGAAGTTATGAAATTCACCTGTAACATTAAGAAAATTAAATATTGCAGTAATAACAGAAAACAAAATAATGAAATTTCTGAAATTTAGTTGTTGTAGTCATAATTTTTTACTGTATTTAACATTTACCTGCTGAGGCACTGTGGGTGCTTTGTGTTAGAGATTATTTTTGTCTTGGGCGCAAAAGAACCCAGGTTTGCAGGTTGCACAGGAAGCACCCAAGCGCAGCATGCGAGAATCCTTTTCAGTGACGAGTCAAGCGAGTGGGCGAAGTTTTGCTGACGGCGGCCGAGATCCACCTACAGGTTCAAACGACGGTCATCGGGCTTTTAGGAGTACCGGGTTGCCCGAGACTTAGCACAGGGACAACTCTCATATTTCAAGACAAAGTTGGGGCGTCCGATCCCATTGGGACAGTTGGATACCAGCTGGCATATCGGGGATCGGGGTTTCGAGAGTCAAGGAGGTGTCCGTTCGTTGCAGTTGAAATTTCCAATCGGCGAAAGGCCGAAAGCGCCTTTGGAGCCGAGCCCATGGTCCTAGTACTATGTCACTTCAAGCGAGCCTATAAACGAGGGTGGCTCCCTTTTAAATATCGACTGCCCCCTCGTCCATTAATCCTGAGGACGCGTGGTGCAAGATCTAGCTGCGTCGACGTTTCGGCATCCAGGAGTTTGAGGGGTGAAGGTTTTATGTCTTTGAATATCGTGAAACCCTGAACCCCGATAGCGTCGAAAGCACAAAAAGTGGGGCCCGCGGTATCACGAAGCATTTTCAGCCATCCATCCAAAGGGGACACCTAGCGGCAAACTAAGCCATCTCGACGTTTCGCCTATCGCGATTCCAAGGCGCAAAAATAGCTCCGTTATATTTCGATGCATGAGATGCCGGGAGAGTCCCGGACCCGGGCCCACAGTAACATCTGGTGAGTTGAAGATCGTCAAATCTTGGAGGGATACATGGCACCAAATTGAGCCGTCTCGGCGTTTCGCTCATAGCAATTTCTAAATGTAGGGATTAGCTCCTTCCCATTCGCGAACACTGAAAGCACCGTGGTCACAACCCGTGGTCATTTGGAGGAAGAAAAGAACTATGAAAAGAAGGCCAAGGCACCGATTTCACTTACAGAGGGGATCGTCGCGATCTCCAAGCACTACCGGATCCGATATCCTTACTGTTTCTCGCCTGGAGTAAATGACGGCAAGAGCGGGTGGTTGAGACCTCCTCTCATTCATTAAGTGAGGGAATGGAGGGTCTGGCAAGCCGTCTGCCCGAGGAGGTCCTGTGTATCGATTTTCTCAAAGAAACCATGCCGAAGTCCTAGACTCAACAGAGAAGTCTGCGCATGCTAGCCCAACACTTAATGGCTCAACTACTCTCCTTACAAGAGCCATGCGTAGTTAAGATGGCGCTTAAAGGAAGATATCAGTACGAGTTTGACTAAAGTGACACCAAGCCTTGGGTGACTGGGAATGCCTCTGAGAGGTGAATTTTCCTGGGTATATAGACTCATTTTTTGTATTTTGAAAGCATCGATGGTAGAGTAGAGCTCCCTACTGTAAAGTTTTAACAGATATTCTAGTTTGCTGATTATGCATCTGTATATGAGATATCTTGTTTTATGACAGACAATTTTTTGTGCTCCATCTAATTTTTGTCTCATGCTAAGAGAGTTTGTGATTGTCTGATTCGCGTGAATTATTGCAGTTATGTTATGATAAAAGATTTATTGTTGCATTATTGCATTCTCTGGATTTGCATTTGAATGTAAGATGATATTGCATTTGGACTTCTTCTTCCTCAACCTATTAGAAATCCGATGTTAATAACAGACCTCTACTTTTCTCTTATATAAGTCTTCCACCTGTTCACCCTTTACTACAACTCATTGTCTGAAGTTTATATAATACCTCACTCACCTATGCACGCCTGGCCTAGTTTTGGAGTTGGAATGATATTGTTTTGAGGTGGCTTCCATTCGGTCATCCCATCTATAAACTACCGTGACATAAAACTGATGGGCGTCGGACTCTGCTCTTGCTAGCAATCCAGGAGTGACTTCTTACGCTAACATTTTTGGCACCATTGCCGGGGATGAAGTTGAATATTTTCCCCGGGATTGAACGACAACGATCAACTGATTCTGAAGGTGCATCAGATATCAGAATTATCAAGATTTCTACTGTGCACCTGGCGACTCCATTGTGACGACTCCGCTGGGGAAAACCTGCTCTATTAATTGTGGCTTTCAGAGGCAGACACATGTGGTCTCATCCACAGCTGCCTCTAGCTACACCTGAAACTAATCTGGAAGCGGTTCTCAGGAAGGGAAAGGCCTCCGAAGAAGAAGAATCCATCACCGAACCAGGTAATCCACCATATCCTTTTGTGGGAGCTCCTTTTTCTCCTCCTCAGTTTCCTGACAAGCCAGTTTCTGCAGTTTCCCGTTTCCTAAATTTTGGGAGTGTTCCTGTCGAGTTTTCCTCTCCTGATCTGGGACCGGAGGGACAAGACCTTGTCACTCCCCTCTCCCCTGAAGCTATACCCAGGTGTAGAACCAAGATCGTAGAAGATTTCCCTACGCCTAGTTTAACCACTCTTGTGCAAAGAGGAGCACCTACTGACTTGAGCTCGTTAGCCTTCTCCTTAAATCCCCTCTTGTTTCCCACTCCACTTCAAGACTCATTCTCAGTAACCCCTTAGCAAACTCCTTCTCCTCCAAATTATCCTCCACCTAATATTCCTATGGCTTGGTGCTAATCCCCCTATGAATAGAATGGACGCCATAGTTGCTACTAGGTATGCTCCCTTGATCTTACCTAATCCCATGAATCCTTTCCCTGCTGGAGATTACTTGAAATATATGCCCAAGTTCACCAGGGAAGGGGACATAACTGTGGAAGAACACCTGGCCACTTTCTACAGTTATGTAGACAACCTGAACATTGTAGATGAAGATGTCTGGATGAGGGTTTTTGTCCAGAGCCTAGATGGTGAGGTAAGGAAATGGTTTAGAGTATTAGCTCCTGGATCTATTGCTGAAATTGAAGCCCTGGATAATGCTTTCCTGAGGAAGTGGGGAGATAAGAAGGATTTCATGTATTATATGACTGAGTTTAGGTCTTTTAAGAAGATGGAAGGAGAGTCTGTCTCTAACTTCTCCAAAAGATTCAATAAAATGTACCACAAAATCCCCGCAGAGATTAAACCTTCAGAAGCCTCGGCTAAGATTACTTACTCCAACGCTTTTGATACCGATTTCTGCCTACTGCTAAGAGAGAGAAGATCTACCATGTTGGCCCACATGCAAGATGCAGTCGTGGAGGTAGAATCTAACGTATTGGTGGTGAATCGACTCAGGAGCGCCAGTGATAGAAATATGTCCAAGAACAAGCCTGAAGCTTCCTCATCCAGTTCCTCTCCCCTTCCCCATCAGACAGATGAGACAGCTAGAGCACTAAAATTGCTTTTTGCCAGAATGGAAAGGTGGGAATTAGAAGGCAAGTCCATTTACAGAAATCCCCAAAATGTAGATACTAGGGGTTTCAGGAAGCCTAATAACAATGTGTCACAAGCTTTTCCTAGAGAACAAAGGAGCAGGGACAGGGATGATCAGAGGATTCAGACCCCTCTCCAGAACAACCTAGATTCCCAGGAGGAAAGAGAGGAGATAGACAAGCTTGGCCCTGAAATTCACTGTATTGAAGAGGCTCCTCCTTTTCCCCACTTGACACAGTCTGCATATGAAGAATCCCTGATGAGAATTCAAATCCATGAGTTGGGTAAAGGAGAAAGGGCCGGTCATACCCCTAACATATACAATCTTAGGTCAAGAAGGAAAGAAGGATACTTTGACAACGAAGACCAACCCCTCATAGTAGATAGGCCTACTAAGTCTGCGACAACCACTACTAAAGAAAAGAAAACTCAGAGTGCTTTGCCAGCAGCCAAGGAGCCTGTCACTGAGGTAAGGGAAGCTTCTAAGCCGATTTCCTCCAATTTTGAGCATGAAATTCAAAAGATCATAATTCTTGTTCCCCTCTCAGAGCTAGTTAAAAATGAGGACTTCAAAAGGTCCCTTTCCAAGCTGCTACAATCTAAGTCCCCCCAACCTCCCTTTGACTCAGTGAACCTTCCAGATGAGAAACCAGCTGTCATCCTGGGTCCCATGGTAGAAGACAGAGATGATTCATCCCCTCCCTTCTACACCTCCCTGAACATACATTATAAAGTGATACATAACTGCCTCATGGACTCAGGGGCTTCTCATAACCTTATGCCCAAAATAGTAATGGAAGAGTTGGGACTGGAAGTGACAAAATCTTACCATGACTTGTATTATTTCGATTCAAGGAGAGTGCAGTGTCTAGGAGTCATCAAAGACCTGGTGGTTTCATTGTTTCAGCTGCCCATGAAAAGTGTGGTCATGGATATTGTGGTAGCTGACGTCCCCCCCAAATTTGGTATGTTGTTGTCTAGGTCTTGGATTAAAAGACTGGGAGGAATGTTACAGATGGATATCACATATGCCACTATTCCAGTCTTTGGGGGGGAACACAGGAGGTTGTACAGAGAAGCTCGGCTGGCCTATATTGTCAGTGATGAAGAAGACCCCACTAACCACCCCATCTTTGCACTTGACACCGATCTAGGGTCTAGTTTGTTGCAGATCACTGAAACTCCTGAGGTCCCTTTACGAATCAGAAAAATGCCCATTCTTAATCCAGAGATGCCCCCTCTAACCACCTATGTTTGGAAAATTTTCTTTGACGGAGCTTCCTCTGAAATGGGTGCAGGGGCTGGAGTGATTTTCATATTGCCCTGTCAAGAGACTATGTCTCTGTCATACAAGCTGGAATTTGAAACCACCAACAATGTGGTAGAGTATGAAGCTCTTGTTCTGGGTATGAGAGCTGCAAAGGAAATGGGAATAAAGGAGATGGTTGTGTTCGGAGACGCGAAATTGATTATCCAGCAGGTCAGGAATGTTTATCGAGCCAAGCATCCTCAACTCAGGAGTTACAGAAACGAGGTATGGGACCTGATTGATAATTTTTTCTCATCTTTCAATATTACTTTCGTCCCGAGGGAAGACAATACCTCGACTGACTCCTTAGCGGTCTCGGCTAGTCTGTTCAAGGTCCCTTTGCCACCAAAGATCCATGGTGAGGTCGAGGTAAGATACAGGCCCTCTGTACCGGACAATGTCAAACACTGGAAGGTGTTCGAAGATGATCCAGAAATTGAAAGGTTTCTACAATATGTGGACGAATTTTCTGTGTTGCACATTGACCAGGATCCTGACCTGGAAGATGACCCTCGTCCTGAGGAGTTTTTAAATAAAATCGCTAATCATCAGATCATTCAGCTGCCCAACAATCACATTCCGAGAGGACTTGTCCCTTTAGAAATATTGTTCAATGGGAATGATGTGCCAGTAAAGGGCAGGGTCTCAAATGAAGATACCGAGACAACCGAATGCAACATTGGCACACAGGAGGAGCCCAGGTTTGTCAAATTATCAAGCAGTTTGACCAGAGAACAGAAGGACGAATATACTGAGTTGCTAAAAGAGTTTGCTGATGTGTTTGCATGGACATACGAAGACCTCAAGACCTATGACACATCTATCATTGAGCACAAGATCCCACTAAAGGAAGAGGATAAATTGTTTAGACAAAAGATGAGACAGATAAATCCCATGTTGCTACCTATCATGGAGAAAGAAGTGAAGAAATTGTTAGATGCCCAAATTATTGTCCCCTTGATATATTCTGAATGGGTGGCCAATTTGGTCCCAGTAAGGAAGAAAAGTGGAGAAATTAGACTCTGTGTTGATTTTAGGAATCTCAACAGAAGCTCAAAGAAAGACAATTACCCCCTACCTAAGATGGAACACATACTGCAGAGGGTAATTGGTGCATCCATGATATCCATGATCGATGGGTTTTCTGGCTATAACCTGATATCGATCATGCCTGAGGACAGGGAGAAGACAACCTTCACCACTCCTTGGGGCACATTCATGTATGCCAAAATGCCATTTGGGCTAATGAATGCAGGTGCAACATTTCAGCGAGCCATGGATATAGCCTTCATCAGAGAAAAAGACCAGTTTGTAGTGATCTACCTAGACAACATCACGGTCTTCTCTAGGTATGATAAGGAGAACTGCTGCCACTTAAGGAGAGTTTTCTCGAAGTGCCAGAGATTTGGTCTTTCCCTGAATCCCAAGAAGTCCCTGTTTGCTATGCAGGAAGGGAAGTTATTGGGACATATAGTATCGACAGAGGGAGTGAGAATTGATCCCAGCAGGGTGGAGGCAATTCAAGCCTTATCACTTCCCAGGTCTAAAAAAGAGGTTCAGGCCTTTTTGGGGAAAATTAATTTTCTAAGGAGGTTTGTCTCAAATTTTGCCGAGTTAGTGAAACACATCACGACCATGCTCAAGAAGGGAAACGAAGTGAAATGGACCGCTAATCCCATGGCCTCTTTTGACCAAATAAAAAGGTCATTGACTGAGGCACCTGTGCTAATCAGTCCTAACTATTCCAAAGAGTTCCTAATTTTCTCCTTTGCTTCTTTTGACACAGTGGCAACGGTCTTGTTGCAGAAAAATGAGGAGGGGCGTGAGCAACCCATCGCCTTCTTCAGCAAGGCATTAAGAGATGCAGAGATCAGGTATGAGATCATGGAGAAGAAGGCCTATGCATTAGTGAAAGCCCTCAAAGCTTTCAGGATCTACGTTCTGCGTTTGAAGGCGAAAACATACGTTCCTTCGGCTTCTGTGAAGGACATTCTTGTATAGCCAGACATAGATGGGAGAAGAGGCAGATGGATAGCAAAAATCCTAGAATTTGACTTAGAGATAAATCCCACCAAGTTGGTCAAGGGGCAAGGTTTAGCCAAGCTACTGGCTGAATCCAATTGTGAAGCCTTGGGAGTTAGTTTCATCAACACTCGCTCGGTAACTTGGCAAGCTGAGTTGCCTAGCTAGCGCTCTCAAGATGGCTTATCGCTGGCAGATTGTGCCTAGTATCGTGACATTCTATATTTTCTGCATGAATTGAAGCCTCCGGATGGAATGGGTAAAAGCAAGGCAAGAGCTTTAAAGCTCAAGGCGGTCAGGTATTGTCTCATTGAGTAAGTCTTGTACTGGAGAGATCCTTTGGGGATGTTACTAAGATGTTTGAACCCACCAGAAGCCTAGAAAGTTATGTTGGATTTCCATGAAGGCCTTTGTGGGGGGCATCATTTCTGGAAGACCACGGCTCATAAGATCCTCAGGGCTGGATATTACTGGCCTACTTTATTCGCTAATGTATGCAGGGGAATCAGAGCTTGCATCAAATGTCAAAAGTTCTCAGGAAAGCAGCAGCTCAAATCGCTGCCATTGAAGCCTATAGTATCTCCAGCACCTTTTCAACAGTGGGGGTTGGACTTCATTGGAGAAATTCATCCTCCCTCAAGTGTTCAACACAGATGGATTCTGACAACAACAGATTATTTCACCAAGTGGATAGAAGTTGTACCCACCAGAAGCGCATCACAAAAAGTAATTATCAACTTCCTGGAAGATATCATAGCCAGATTTGGCTGTCCCAGCAAGATCGTCACCGATAACGCTGCCTCTTTCAAGTCAGAGCCTCGAATTAAGTTCTGCGAACAGTTCCAGATATCACTAATTCACTCCACCCCCTACTATCCCCAAGGCAACGGTTTAGCAAATTCCTCCAACAAAATCCTGATAAGGATCATTAAAAGACTATTGGAGGACAACAAAAGGGCCTGGGATTCGAAGTTGAAATTTTCCCTGTGGGTTGATCGAGTGACAACAAAGAAATCTCTAGGCACCTTGCCTTTTCAGCTAGTCTACGGAACAAAGGTGGTTTTTCCTACTCAGCTCGCCTTACATGTGGCGAAATTCTTTCAAGACTTTAAGGGAGAACCAGATCATATGGTCAGAAGGATTCATCAGATAGTGGAAGTGCAACAGATAAGAGAACAGGTGAGGACCATAGCTCATAGTCATCAGGAAAAGGTCAAACAGGCTTTTGACAGGAAGGTCAGGAAGAAAGAATTCTAGATCGGGGATTTGGTATTTAAGTGGGACGCCCCCAGGCAGGACAAAGGAAAACACAACAAGTTTGACACCCTCTAGATCGGCCCCTTCAAAATATCTGAGGTTTTCTCAAACAACACGTATGGGTTGCAAGATCTAGAGGGTGAAGAGGTTTTCAGCAACCCAGTGAATGGGCATTTTCTGAAGCAATGTTTTATTTGAGCCTCACACGGCTCCCTTGTTTGTAAATATTATCCTTTAGTTCTTTGTTTATTTTCTTTTTGCATGTTTTCTGGCTTAATAAGTGACTCCATAGCCCAATAGCAAGGCACTGAAGCTGCAGAAGGAGTTCTTAGAGCATTGCAGGGATGACTTTATCCCCCATGGAGCCTAATCTTAGCGATTATTTTTTTCTTGGGAGCAAAAGAACCCAGGTCTGCAGGTTGCATAGGAAGCGCCCAAGCGCAGCACGCGAGAATCCTTTTTCAGTGACAAGTCAAGCGAGCGGGCAAAGTTTTGCTGACGGTGATCGAGATCCACCTACAGATTCAATCAACGGTCATCGAGATTTTAGGGTTATCGGGTTGCCCGAGACTTAGCACAGGGACAACTCTCATATTTTAGGACAAAGTTGGGGTGTCCGATCCCATTGGGACAGTTGGATACCAGTTGGCATATCGAGGATTGAGGTTTTGAGAGTCAAGGAGGTGTCCGTTCGTTGCAGTTGAAATTGTTGATCGACGAAAGGCCGAAAGCACCTTTGGAGCCAAGCCCACGGTCCTAGCACTAAGTCACTTCAAGAAAGCCTATAAACGAGTGTGGATCCCTTTTAAATATTGACTGCCCCCTCGTCCATTCATCCTAAGGATGTGTGGCGCAAGATCTGGCCACGTCGACATTTCGACATTCGGGAGTTCGAGGGGTGAAGGTTTTATGTCTTTGAATATCGCAAAACCCCAAACCCCAATAGCGTCGAAAGCACAAAAAGTGGGGCCTGCGGTATCACGAAGCATTTTCAGCCGTCCATCCAAAGGGGACACCTGGCGACAAACTGAGCCATCTCGACGTTTCGCCTATCGCGATTCCAAGGCGCAGAAACATCTCCGTTATATTCTGATGCATGAGATGTCGGGAGAGTCCCGGACCTGGGCCCATAACAACGTCGGGTGAGTTCAATACCGTCAGATCTCGGAGGGACGTGTGGCACCAGATTGAGCCGTCTCGACGTTTCACTCATCGCGATTTCTAAATGCAGGGATTAGCTCCTTCCCATTCGCGAACGCCGAAAGCACTGTGGTCACAGCCCGTGGTCATTTGGAGGAAGAAAAGAACTGTGTAAAGAAGGCCAAGGCGTCGATTTTAGTTACAGAGGGAATCGTCACGATCTCCAGGCGCTACCGGATCCGATCTCCTTACTGTTTCTCGCCTGGAGTAAATGATGGTAAGAGCGGGTGGTTGAGACCTCCTCTCATTCATTAAGTGAGGGAATGGAGGGTCTGGCAAGCCGTATGCCCGAGGAGGTCCTGTGTATCGATTTTCTCAAAGAAACCATGCCGAAGTCCTTGACTCAACAGAGAAGTCTGTGCACGCTAGCCCAACACTTCATGGCTCAACTACTCTCCTTACAGGAGCCATGCGTAGTTAAGATGGCGCTTAAAGGAAGATATCAGTACGAGTTTGACTGAAGTGACACCAAGCCTTGGGTGACTGGGCACGCCTCTGAGAGGTGAATTTTCCTGGGTATATAGACTCAGTTTTTGTATTCTGAAAGCATCGATGGTAGAGCAGAGCTCCCTACTGTAAAGTTTTAATAGATATTCTAGTTTGTTGGTTATGCATCTGTATATGAGATATCTTGTTTTATGACAGACAATTTTTCTTACTCCATCTAATTTTCGTCTCATGCTAAGAGAGTTCGTGATTGACTGATTCGCGTGAATTATTGCAGTTATGTTATGATAAAAGACTTATTGTTGCATTATTTCATTCTCTGGATTTGCGTTTGAATGTAAGATGATATTGTGTTTGGACGTCTTCTTCCTCAGCCTATTAGAAACCCGATGTTAATAACAGACCTCTACTTTTCTCTTATATAAGTCTTCCACCTATTCACCCTTTACTACAACTCACTGTCTGAAGTTTATATAAGACCTCACTCACCTATGCACGCCTGGCCTAGTTTTGGAGTTGGAATGATATTGTTTTGAGTTGGCTTCCATTCGGTCATCCCATCTATAAACTACCGTGACATAAAACTGATGGGCGTCGGGCTCTACTCTTGCTAGCAATCCAGGAGTGACTTCTGACGCTAACACCTTGCCACGGTCACCCTGGAGAGATGTATCAGGTGATTTTCTACCACGGTCACCCTAGACATATGTTGACACAAT
The DNA here is from genome assembly GCA_009831015.1 of Picea engelmannii. Taxonomy (NCBI): domain Eukaryota; kingdom Viridiplantae; phylum Streptophyta; class Pinopsida; order Pinales; family Pinaceae; genus Picea; species Picea engelmannii. The sequence goes on along the minus strand of ML873365.1, from coordinate 67 downwards.
AAATCAATCAATAAAAGTTAGGAAATTCACTTGTAACATTAAGAAAATGAAATATTGTAGTAATAAC